>OZ025240.1:68391996-68404496 GCA_964019155.1 Osedax fenrisi | reverse complement strand
TGAATTATGTATATTTTGTTGATTTATAAATAGTCTACATTTTATATATTATATATACATTGCATAATTCGAAATGTGTAACTCCTTTAGAGAAACATACATGTAACTCATCGCCCTATATTATATCTTATGATATGTAGTAGAACAATGGTATACCAATGGTATATCAGTATAACAATGTTATAGCTATATGTATACCATACCATATATGGTGTTACTCTGTATCGGTATCTACATATCGTTGGTTACATGTTACGTTATTCTGAATGTAACTCATATATCATATATCATATATAATATAATATTATCAAAATATATTAAATATATTAAATATATATATATATATATTATAATATACTGTTATCTAATACATGTGATAATATTACTCATCCGTATTATTTAGATATGTTAACGCTTATAACAACGCATAATTCCACTTCCCCTAACTCATATAAAAACAACAAATGCTGAAATAGAAATAAAAACTGATATAAATGCTGAAATAGAAATAAAAACTGATATGACAACTCTATGTGTGAAACTAGATAAAAGCTTAATAATCTAATAATCAAATCTCATCAATAATAAAACAATGTAACAATATACACTAAACATTAAAACAAATTAAACACATGAACATTTCCGAAGATAATAATATCCGCTTATAAGCTAAATCTATATATATATATAGACACTTGATTACCTAAATGCACTATTTACTGATATATCGTATACTGATATATGTCCTAAACTACAAGAAATACGACTAAACACAAACCAAACCTGAGGACTGAAGTATTTAAGACTTTAAAGATAATTATCTTTAAGCTTCCAAAATGAACATATACTACACACTACCCGAAACAAAGCTATACTGGTTTACTTTTAAATATATATCCATTTACTAAACTGTCTAAATATATCAAGGAATCTGTCATCATTAATTGAATTTAATGATAGAAACATATGTGGCAATCAAATGTTACCATTTTAAATTACTCTCAATTGACTTACTTAGCTCTCAATAACTCGTATCATTGGAATATAACCCCCAATACTATAACTATTATTATTATTATTATTATTATTATAATTATTATTATTATTATTATTATTATTATTATTATTATTATTATTATTATTATTATTATTATTATTATTATTATTATTATTATTATTATTATTATTATTATTATTATTATTATTATTATTATTATTATTATTATTATTATTATTATTATTATTATTATTATTATTATTATTATTATTATTATTATTATTATTATTATTATTATTATTATTATTATTATTATTATTATTATTATTATTATTATTATTATTATTATTATTATTATTATTATTATTATTATTATTATTATTATTATTATTATTATTATTATTATTATTATTATTATTATTATTAAATTATTAGCAATAACGTATTACCTATACCTCATATCCAAATAATTTATTTAATATTAGATGTTAGTGAATAAATAAAATATACTACTACTACTACTACTACTACTACTACTACTTCTACTAATATTTATTATCATCTCTATTCATGATGATATTCTCTTACGAAAACTATAGCTAATTACCTTACCCTTTCACGTATGTTCACCACTCCTCATTAATCTTACCTTATCTTCTATATAAAACCTAAATCTAATTATTCACTACTAAATCTATATTAAATATAACCTGCATATTCTAGAACATTCGTTTACTTCCTTACCTGATACTTACCTCTATATTTCCTATTTAAAAAACTGCCCTATTATCGTATACTATATATTGTCCATTCTTAAATATTCTCTTCCACATATCCCTCCTATATTTATGCTTATCTATAGATGCTCATAGTACTCTTTCATTCCATCTTGATTCGCCTCTTTAGTACTATAATTATCCATCTCTTGCAAATGAGTGTTATATCACTCATTTACTAGGAGCCTATAGGCTATATATAGTTAATTTGGACCTAAGCCATATAATTCACTTCCACTGTCTATTAGATTTATCCGGTACTATACCGTATTCGTTAAATAAATCAGATACTGCTCTCAGATTCAAATCTAGAATATTAATTTATTTAATTTGTTTTATATCCCCGGGTATATTTGATTATTTACCGCTGTATACATTTGGAAACGTATATTTCTATCCCTTAACTTACCTACTTTTATTAATTTAATTTTAATATAGTACACCAGTTAGGTGTTTAAATAAACTATCATCATCACAATTATATATATATATATAAAATATGATTAAATAGAAATAGAAAAGCGTATCGTGAAATATAAATGGGAGGAGGAAGACTTCGCATTAACTAAATTTAACAGTTCAGAAAAGAGGAGGAAGTTTATAAGAAATGTTTTATACGTGCTACTTATTATATTTTACACAGATACACACACACACACACACACATATATATATATATATATATATATATATATATTCATTATAATAATGTATCATTAATTATATTACTAATAGAAAAGTGTAGTTGAATATTATATAGATAACATTGACTACGAATGATAATATAATGTAATCCTATGAAGAAATGAGTGAACTACTGTAAAACATAGTGTGTATGACGTACAATATGTATGAAGCTACCTATAGTATATAATAATGTTAATAATACCGATTATTTATTATATTTACTATTTTTATTACAAATTTTACATGAATTGTATAATAAACTGGGAATAGAGTAAACCCACAATGGATAGAGTACATTATAAACCATTGTTCATTTATGTTATTTTATTTGTCAAACTAATTTATATATATATAAACATTAAATATAATATTAACTTCTTGACAAATACCTTCACACACAATACACATAATACGTTGTATTTGGCAGGTATTCACCTTAGTATGGCTGCAGCTGATGTGTGTGACAGTCACGTGCTATGTGTTCTTTACCAGGTTAGTGAGTGTATACGTGTGTATATGTATATATATATATAATATATATATATATATATATATATATATATATATATATATATAACTACATGCGTGGTTTAGTTGGTTAACGCGTCAGACACAAAAGTAGTTAACCTATATGCATATGGGATTCAATGTATTCAGATATATCCCATGGGATTCAAGCACCATCCTGACCATTACAATATGTCATAAATAGTTCATAATTTTAATGTGATCGTATATAATTTTGTAATATAAATGATAGGTTATATTTAAAATCATGTATGCTTTAATACGAGAGCGGCTTCGAATGGAAATTAGAGCCATTTTGTCATAAATAAAATAAAACTTCATCTAAGTTCCTGGATGGGATGGAACTTACTTAGGTCGTATGGTCACTAAGGTCACTAAGGTCACTAGGTCACTAAGGTCACTGGAACCTACTTACTTTATTAGTATTCTCACACGACCAGATATTGAAATTACTTGTTCACGATCGTTCTCTTCTTCACAATCGCAGTCGTTATTTAAGATGTATATGAATGTTTTTGCTCTGATTCGTATGTCGTTCTTAGATTCAATAACATTAAGTTGTTCGCTAGTTCATGTTCGCTAGTTGTTCGCTTGTTCGGTGTGCTTTATGGAGTGACCTGCTAGTCGCTATCTTCTTTGTTTTATTACTTCAATGATCTTTGGTAATCCGCTGTATAGTTGTATATTAGTGACATTACCTTTCCATGATATATTTATGGCCATTCTAAGTAGCCTGCAGGGTATACCATGGTATAACAACCATCAATTTGATTACGAATTCAGTAGTCGATTATCCATAATTATCTACCATATAATAATATTATAGGTTCTATACCTATAGTATACCTATATAGGTTCTATTATTGCTTTGACATATCTTATTTTCACTGTTTTCATTTTTGAGTTCCATGTTGATTTCATATTGGGTATTGCTGACCTTGATAATGCTTTGCGAATTTAAAAATACTATTTTTGGGCTTGGGCAAACCATCCATGCATCAGGTATTTAAAATGTTTAACATCGTTAATCAGCGTTTTTTACTCTAATGTTGACCGGAATTATGTATTCAAACGTCATGACTTTGGTTTTCTTTGCGTTCAGTTGAAGACCAATATTAACGACGTACGTTTCAATAAATATTAGTAGTTGCTGAGCTTGTTCGACTTCTTGTGATACAAGTGCTATATAATCTGCTTAACTGAGTTATGATATATATATATATACATATATATATATATATATATATATATATATATATATTGCTGGATGTCGTCTCCCTTGTCGTTGTATTATTTCAAGTATTATTTCGAGCTTATTGAATGGCATCTCCAGTGTGATCACAAAGAGAAAAGGCGCTACAGTATCACCTTGCAAGACTCCCTTTGTTTTGTGAGTGTTGTTTGTCTCTCCGTCGGGTATTATAGCTTTTGCGTAAAGGTGATAGCTTGTGTAATGTATAGGTTATATAATATAATGTTAGTATACGGAGCATTATTTATCTGATGTTACTGTCGATTGCTTTCTTAAAATCGACAACAATTATAATAGCCTTAAGATTGTGTAATTGTAAGATTTTCACTACTTCGATTAAGCGTCTGATATATAATATGTGTGAAATCGTAGGTCTTCCAGTTCCAAATCTATTCTGATTGGGACGTAGTATAGGATTTATATATGGTTGGATTAGATTTAATATAATGGTATTCGCTATTTTAGCTGTTATTACTATTAATACTATGCCTCTGTAGTTCCCTGCTTCTTCAAGATTACCGGATTTGGATCAATGTTGAATGTTTAGCCATTGCGATGTTATTTCGTGTTGTGTGAGTATATTGTTAGATAACTCAAGCATTATGTCATCGAAGTTCCCGTATTTGATGGACTCCACCAAAAATAAAAAGATTTTATAAAACAATATATATATAAACAATATATATATATATATATATATATATATAATTATATATATATATATATATATAAAATCTCATTATCATTACGATATACGCGACGAGTTACGATAACATAATATATGACTCACCTCGGATGACGCAATATTTTGTATCTTATTCTAAGGTATACATACCTATTTCAAAGTACATTCCCCTTTCATTAACCATGTGCACCATATAACCGTTAAGGGTATAACCTTAAGGTATTACACCTCTAGGTGCGCCCGATTTTAATCATAATTTTATATATTTTCTATATAATATATAGATATGTAAATATGGGTCTACCAAAAGACTTTCATAACTTTAATATTTAGTATTGTTTACATAATTTATTTTTTAATTCCGATATCTCCTTTTATTTTTATGATATATAAATTAGTTTATACTATATTTTTTAGATATAATATAAAATATTTTTGAATTTAAAAAAAAATATTTAATACTAAAGTTTGTAAAAGTTTCTTAGTAGTAATTTAATTAACAATATAATTAAAATCGGGCACATCTGTCTAAGGGATATATATATATATTTCCTTAAAAGTAAATGTCTAAAATTAAATATTAAGAAGATACATGACCTCGTTAACAAGCGACTATAGTCAGCTCCCTATACTACAGGTATACCTGGCTTGTATAGACATAGTGTACTTCTTCTACATCGTGTAGTACTTCTACATCGTGTAGTACTTCTACATCGTGTAGTACTTCTACATCGTGTAGTACTTCTACATCGTGTAGTACTTCTACATCGTGTAGTACTTCTACATCGTGTAGTACTTCTACATCGTGTAGTAGTTCTACATCGTGTAGTACTTCTACATCGTGTAGTACTTCAATATGGGCTATGGGTATTACTTTTCACTTATTTAGGCTTACTTCAATATTGTACCCTCTGATTACACATGTACCTGCAGATACAATGTACCTACGTGGTGTATAGCTATGTAGTCATACATAGTCAGCTTCGTAGGTTTCGCGCGATATTAAACTCAATAAAGGAAGCCTCGCATATGCGTGTCTTTCATACATGTCAATCTTACTCGAAACCCATGCTATTCCTATTAACCGGCAGCAAATATATATATATATATATATATATATTTGTGAAATAAGTTCGTGTATATTAAGATAATCACTTAAACTTTACATCTATTGATTATGTATATACTGCGTATACATATATTATTATAATAATATTAACTTCTATATTTGTTATTTATATATATATATTATAATATAAGTACCCCTTTAATATTAGTACTAATATAAATGTAAGTATACCAATTATATAAAGTTGAGTCGATTGTTCCGAGTACAGATCAGCTTCACTAAATATAAAAGAATTACGTGATCTCTTTTTTCAATCATCTAATTGTAATGTTGTTCTTGCGTAGTGCGTATCGATCTTAACCTTTAACCTTTGTATAGTGTATATCCTTAACGTAATACCATACTATTGTCCTCGCATGTATATTATATATATATATATATATATCCATACTCATAATATATACATATATGTGTGTGTAATTTTTACAGAGATTTATATCCAGATGTTGTAACGAAACCTATGTCCATAGCCGCAATGTAAGTATTTATCTACATTTATCTGTATTTATAAAAATATATATTAATATTATTATGATAAATGTTATCTAAAGGTTACATCTACATAAAATTTGATAATAATGTGATTATCATTTTTAAATTTAAAAGTTATAAACTGTTATATTTAACGATTAAAATTGGATATTAAATATCAATTACATTTTGTATAAAATATAGTTGGATTTAAAAATGTATTTAACTATTTTACCATATATGTAGACTACTAGTATAATTAATATATTAGTTAAATAGCAATAAACATATTAATTAGAAATATAATAAATTATAATTAATAAAAATATATATATATATATATATATATATATATTTATATTGATTATAACATGCTACAGAGTGGTGTCAATAGTGACCTATATATTGTTGGTGTGCATGTCTAAATTATTCGTCATCAACTGGGTTCTGTTTATCACATGTGTTAGTAAGCGTGCACGTAACTCTATTATATGTGTCGTCATGGTAATCGGTATTCATCGATATTATATTTGTGATTATTATTATGTCTAAAGGGTAAATTATACCCTATCACATGACATTATATTGATCAATATGCATACACACCAGAATATACACACACATATATATATATATATATATATATATATATATATATATATATATATATATTGATTGATTGAATGAAAGTTTATTTAGACATAGTATAAACATAGTATAAACATATATGTAGTATAAACATATACTATAGTATTACAGGTTGCCACCTGATATCAATTGTTGAATATATTTCATGAATGTTTTATGCGATTTTATTTATCTAATATAGGGTGGGAGTGAACATAGTTTTGGACCAATAAAACTCAGTGCCCGAGTATTCAATTTTGAGGGATGGATAATAGGGGTAGGTAGAAGATGAGATGCATGGTTTCTAAAAGACGGAAGGGAAGATCTTTGTACTAGAGAAGCAGAAATATAGGAGGGGCAATTCGAAGAGTATATTGAGGAATGAACAATATATAGTATGCGATAAGCAGATCGTTTGTTAAATGGGAACCATTGAGGTAAGTGTTGGTATTAGGAAGTAGAGGAATGATCTCGAATACGTAGGTTATATGTTATACGGATTGGTGAACGAATAACTCGATTTAAGGGAGAGATAGAGTATAATGGAATATTGATAAGGATCGAGGAACATAAATCTATGCGTGAGAGGATAAGGGAATTAACTAGGGTTTTAGTAAGAGATACAGTAATTGATTTTCTTATTTTTCTAATTCTAAATAGATGATAATTTGCAGATTTAGTGATGGCAGTAATATGAGAAATGAAGGAAAGAGTAGAATCAAAAAATACACTTAAGTTGGATACTGTAGGAGAAGGAGATATTACAATGTTATCAATAAGAAAAGGAGGGAAGTAAATTGGTGATGTAGAAAGATTCAACAATGTAGTTTTGGAGGTATTAAGGAGAAGATTATTAGACATAAGTCATTCTTTAATATCATTAGCACAATTGGAGAGTTACATATTGAGACCTGATGATGAATTAGTTAGAAGAAACATATATAGTTATATGTCATATGCATGCATATAGATGGTAATAGATATTTGGATATTTAGATATTATGGATGGTAGTGGATATAAATAAATAGAGAAAAGTGAAGGAACGAGTACTGATCCCTGGGGAACATCATATTTTATAGGAGAATGGGAAGACAAATAATTATATATTTTTACACTGCTACTACGGTCAGATAGATATGGAGTAAACCATGAGAGGGCAATGTCCCTAACTCCAAGCAGGTGTAGACGGGATAGTAGAAGTTGGTGATCAAGCGTATCGAAAGCACTGGATATGTCCTGAATTACTAGTTGACAGCAATTTTTAGTATTAAAGGTAGAAGTGATAACATCAATTACGTTTAGTAGTGCTGTTTCTGTGGAGTGTCCTCGGCGAAAACCACTTTGTTGAGGAATATGGAGATTATTGTCAGTTAAATAGGAGATTAGTTGATGAGAGACAACTCTTTCCAAAATGTTACTCACCAAAGGTAGCTGAGAAATTGGGCGTTTGAGAAGTGATTCGGGATCGAGTGAAGGTTTTTTAAGAATTGGAATGATAATTGCTTGTTTAAAAATTGAAGGGACAGTACCGGAATTTAAGGAATATGAGATGATGTTACAGATAGTTGGACATAGATAATCGGAGTAAAGTTTAAAAATATATATAGAACAGGATCGGAGGGAGATATCGAAGTGGACGCATGTAGTAGTTTAGATACGAGAGATATTTGTAGCAGACGAAAAAAACTTAAAAAATCAGATTATTGTGGGGTAACTATGATTGAGGGATAGTTGGCAGAAGGGTTATGGTTTTTGATCTTTATTATGATGGAGTCAATCTTATTATAAAACGTTTTAGAGAAGAGACAGCCTAATTGTAATGGAGAAATGTTAGTTATATATGGTATTAATGCTGGTTTTGGAGGAGATAACAACTTATTAGCCAGTCTGAAAAGTCGTCAGTTATCAGATGCAAGATCGTTTATAACCCGATTATAATAGCTAGATTTGTCATAGGAAAATGGTACCTTGTAGACCTTACGTTTCTTAATGTAAGGTTGTAGAAAGTTATATATATATATACATATATATATATATATATATATTGGCACTTATCGTAGGTGTGACCACCCATCGTAGGTGCATATAACAATACAATATAATGAACAAGAAAAAAAATACATAGATAGATTAAATAAATAAAATAATAATATAAACCATTTATAAAAATAGAATGATGCAAAGTTAAGTACAACTATAGAAAATGGTGATTTTCCATTGATGATATATGTGGGCATTTAGGTAGGTAATAAAATATGGGTGTGAAAGGATGGAGTTAATGTATGGAGGGAGGGAGTTCCATAGGTAAGGAACAATATAGGTAATATCATGTTTTCGAAATGTAAGGGATGATATCATGGAGAGAAAGTTTGGGAAATATCGGCACTAGAATCTAAAGATTTCAATGTTTGTATTAATGTTACTAGATCAGTCAAGGAGGAGAGAAATCATGCATTTATTGTAAACGAGTGAGAGGAGGCGCGTAATGTAGAATTTTAGGGAACCTGTTGGATATAAGTTGGTGGTAGTCTGTAGTTAAATAATTAAAGCGAGTAATGATGAAAATGTTGCATGTTGATGCACGCTTATATATATATATTATGGTGGATAATGAAGTATTTGAAGGTGAGAGAGTAGGGAGGAGCAGTAGTCGACACGAGAAAGTACGAGCACTTTTATGAGGATAGAGGTAATAGGGTGAGTTATGACATTCCTCATGCGATGAATTTGAAGAGGTTATAGATGGTTGATTTAGAAATATTATATATGTGGGAAGTATGACTTAAGTCATCATACAATGTAACATCAATATTAAAAAAGATGAGGATGGAGTGATAGGGTGGTCATCAATGACAACAGGAAGAAAAATTCGGAATTTATCGATAATATCATGTATAGGGATAAATACATGATATAAATACAAATTTAAGTATATATATATATTGAGAAGAGGAGATAGCCGATCAAATATCTCTGAGGAATACCATAATGAAGGTGACGAGATTGGGCAGAGAGATTGAAAATTGTCACCGATGCTAATCGATTTAAAATATAGGTAAACAACCTTTTGAGTACAGTTCCATGTAGACCAATCATTTCTAATAATGATATAAAAATGAAATGGATCAAGGAATCGAAAGTACGTAAGATGTCTAATAGAACAATTTGACCGGAGTTTGATGGAGATACTATGGAATAGGTTATATTTTGTTTTATTGTAGGTAAGTTTCAGTGGAGTGTTCTAGAATACTGTTCTAGTCTAAATGTATTCTAATATATATCATATAACTTGTTATCAGCTACAAATCTATTCAAACATCTAGCAACGATTCGTCCAGAATTTTGCTGAGAAACGGTGGTTGAGAAATGAGGCATAGTTAGAAATTATATTGGGATCAAGAAAGGTTTCTTGAGTATTGAGATAAGTATAGCATATTTCAAAGAAGTTTGATAAATACCATTGTGTAATGAAAGATTTATAATATCAAGAATATAGAGTGGAATTAAAGTTTCAGTTTAAATTTATGTAAAGGCTGCTAGGTTAATTTGGTCAGTAGAACAAGAAGAGGAATATTTATAAATACTATCAGATATTGTAAAAAAATATAAGCAATAGAAAACTAGATTCAGAAAATTAATGTGGGATTGGTTTACTAATACATATTAGTAAATAAATCCCATTATATGCATGGAATAGAGCTACTTGGTAAGCCGGATAAAATAGAAGAGGACGTGTGTGAATTTTATCAATATAGTGATTAGAAAATTCATAGTATAATTCATTTTTAGCTATATTAGGTATATGAAGTATATTTATAGGCAATGGAGAGGTAGAACCTTACGAGCCAGGGCGAAATAATCACGAGGATTAGAACTGAGGTTATTTGTTTACTAATATAAACATGAGACTTGTCTTTAGAAATGTTAAATTTACTAAATCTGCGATAAGTAGGAAATATCAGGAGGTTGTTAGATGACTATACTGTAGAAGATACGTTCTAGCTATCATAGTTTTCGTATGAAAGAAACTATTTCAGATGAAAAAAAATAAAGAGTTTGAATGAACATTAATATTTCTATTTTTCCAACTGGAAAATTTATCAATCTAATAATTAGAGCATTATTGAGTGAAACAATGGTAAAAGTCCGTCCAAGGAGTAGTGATTCAAGTTATGAAGCAAAATAATCATAGTCAATTAATCATTAATTATGTAGGTAATACATTTGTTACACAGAAGTGGAGTTAGGAAGAACTAATCGAAAAGTTATTAGAAAGTGATCAGTAATTAAGTCTGAGTTACAATAATCTGTTCTGCATTGACAAATACTATGGGATTAACACAACATTAAAGCCAGTAGGTCCAGCAGTATGAGTAGGGAAAGATATAAATGGTGTAGAGAGAGAAAGAGAGCGTCAGTAATATTTTTTATGAAAGTGGTATGGGGAAGAATATTTGATTCAAAATGATAATTAAAGTCACGAAAAATAAAGGTTCATCTGTTATTAGATAGTGGGGTATTAGTTATATAAACGTAAATTCATTATAAACGGTGGTATAGTAGTACTTAGGAGGTCGATAAATAATAGTAAAGGAGTATATAGTATTCATAAAAGAGGATGATAGATCACTATAAGGAAGGGTAGATAATAGTATAAGTTGCAACCCATTCCATGATATTGGGTACTTACTATGTATTTCACCTCGTACTATTTATTCTATTTATACTATATACTATTTAATTATACAAGTTCATTCTGACCTACCATAGTAGGTCAGAATTAACTTGTATACCAACTCCTTCACGGCGGCCTATAGAAAGAGGTGAAATACATAGTAAGTACCCAATATCATGGAAAAGAGAGGATATATCAGAGTCGTTTGGAGATTTCCATGTATCAATGATAGCAATTAATTTAATTAAAAAGATTGCAGGTAGGATATTAGTAATATTGAGTTAGATCATAGTGACCTGACATATATATATATATATATAAAACTTTAAATATATACATATATATAAAACGAATATAATAAACGGTAACTCCGCAACCCGTGTAGACATTATCAACATCAGTAGCAGTGGCATCATATACTCAGTTAGTTACCGCCACTATCTCATCATTATGACACCTGACACATATGGCATGATACTATACGCATACGCGCCTAGTCATATCAACACTCATACACACATGCGCGCGCATAGACGCATACATCACTTTATGTTATTTATGTTATATTACGGATGTCGCCATAACTTACTACCAAACTTCCGAACAATTTATATAAATTGAGATTTTTGTTGACTAAATAAAATATACTACTACTACTACTACTACTACTAC
>OZ025240.1:68264496-68386996 GCA_964019155.1 Osedax fenrisi | reverse complement strand
AAATCAATATTGGAACTTTATATTTGTACCCATCAATAAACACCTAGTGGAACGTATATTTGTATCCATAAATAAACATCTAGTGGATCGTATATATTTTACCCATAAATAAACACCTAGTGTTTAATCATAAATAAATTGTAGTGGAACCTATATTTGTAACCATAAAAATATACACACAGTAAAAAATGAATTATATATTAATATATGTGAAAAATAATGGTGTGATTGTGTTTGTTGTTGTTGTTTTTAAAGTATTTATTTAAACACATCATTAATAATAATAATTCTATAATGAGTATCAAACAATATATATCACATATAGACACAAATAGCTAATGTATATAATTCGAACGATAATATTACGATGCGGGGGTGGTAAGAAATTGTTTTAATTTCTACTTAAAGGTATTAATCATTATATTTTTATTTCTAAGAGAAGGATGTAATTTATTCCATCTAATTTATGATGTTGAGGTGAAGTTTTTCCTTTCGTATTTGATGCAATGGGTAATCGGTTGGTGTAGTTTAATGGCATTTGTATTACGTAAACGTCTAGTGTTTGGTTTATGTTTTATTTTGTTTCGTAAATTATATGGTAAGATGTAAGTAATAGTCTTTTTAAGTATTGTAAGTAATTTGTAGTTGAATGATTCTTCAGTATTTAGCCAGTTAATTTTGATACGTAAGTCAGTAATGCTAGTTGTATAGCCACTATTATGTAGTCGGTATATATTTATAATTGAGCGGTTAATTATGTTGTCTAGTTTATTTATTTTCAGTTTTCCAGATCCCGAGAATAGTGAATTACAGTTTTGTATAGATAGTATGAGAGTCTGAGTCAGTAGTTTTGTAGTATTTTTATTTAAGTATGGTCATATTTTTTAAGATTAAATAGCTGTGAAGTTGTAGATTGAGTAAGTACGCTGTAATTTGTATCTAGATTAAGTTTATTATTAAAGTTGACGCCTACGTATTTAACAGAATTGGTGGGAACGATTATGTGTTGATTAATAATAATGTCAGGGAAGTAAGTATTTGGTTCATTAGTGATATTTAATAGTTCAGTTTTATTGTGGTTTAGTAATAGGTTATTATTTATTACGTGTGTGTGTGTATATATATTATACAATTATATTGATATAGATTTCTATTAATAATAATTCTTATTGATAAAAGATATATTTTATAAAATATAATATTGCACAATATATATCGCTGTTGTAATATCCAATGTATTTATTTGACCTATAAAATATACAAAATTGGAAGATATATTGAATACTTAAAATAATTATATCCAAAGTGTTTATTTGACCTATAAATATATACAAAATTGGAACATATATAGAATACATACAATAATTATATCTAAAGTGTTTTTTTGACCTATAATATATACAACATTGGAACGTTGTTGTATGTTATACGTTGACGATCAACGTGTTTGATTTCTTGGGAGATATAATTATATATGCATAATTATTTGAAATTTTAAAAATTGTGGTTAGATCTATTTTCAATATTCGAAGTTCAAGTGATTCTTATTTAAAATCTTCCAATCTCTCTTTATATGATTTATAATTAATATTTGATGAATTTGTATATCCTACACATCTTGTAATTAATCTTCTTAATAGTAAATACTATTTACACTCTTTCAATTGGTCAATTATACTATGAAATTTACATACTTTTGAAAAAGGTGACCAAATTATGGATGAATATTATATAATTGGTCTATAATAAATTTAAATATAAATTATTTATATTATATATATATATATATATATATATATATATATATATATATATATATATATATATATGTATATATATATATATATATTCATTAATAGTAATTGTGCTAAGAAAATTTACTGATTATTAATTTTTTTATATTTATTATTACATTGTCAATACATTTTTCTTATATATTTCAGTTTTTAATTAAACTATTAATATTATAGTTATGCATACATAAACACGCATACTCACCAACACGAACGCGCGCACATCTACAGTACCTAATATACGACGTACAAATGATTATGGGTAACGGCGCCGACAGCATGTCCGAAGACGACGTCCTATTCGCCGCCATAGTGCTGTTCTACGACATCATTCTGCTGTTCATCAACCTGCTTGATCTGGTCAACGAATACATGTAACCAGCGCGTACACGAGCGCACCATCAGTGGTGCGTGTGCGGTGTGCGGCTGTAGTGTATGGGAAGTGATGGGCAAGTGTTCAAACAATAAATACTCGAACATTAACTTTAATCTTCATTATATATATATAAGTGTTTGTGTATATATATATATATATATATATATATATATATATACTTACTTATTTACTCAGTCACGTGACATCGCCATCGTAATGGGAGCATATGACAGTGATGATAACAATTGTAATCATCACTGTCATGTTAACTTTCTCACAGAAAGTTAACTTTCTCCATTTCGAACGATCTTTTGCAATATCTAAAAGTTGCATATAGGATATCTTATTAGAGAAAGATTATAGAATTCAAATTCATAAAATTCATCCAATTTCTCTTCGGTCTTTCTCTTTTTCTTTTGCATTCAACATATCCATAAAGAATAGTGCTGGCTATCGAATCATGACGAGTTATATGTCCAAACGTGGTCATTTTTCTTCTCATGATGATATCAAGAAGGGGTACATATGGGCCGACTTTTTTTATTATCTCGTTGTTTACAAATATATTTGTTTTTCTTTGTTTGTAACTTATATTTAAAAGTCATCTGTAAGATTTCGATTCAATCCATCTTATATTCTTCTTAGATTCTTCCAGTAATGTCCAGCTTTCACAGCCATGGCTGCAGACAACAAAGTTAAAAAAAACCAAATAGTTGTAGAGTCTTAACTTAGGTTTAAAATCAATTGCTCTCCTACGCTAGATCTTCTCCAACTTTACTAGTGCTGTAACTGCTATTGCTAATCTTATTCGAATTTCTTTCTTTGAATTTCCGGTGTCAGTAAGCATTCTCCCAGATATTTGAAGTTTTGTATATTTTTAATTTTGCCGTACATAGTAATCACAGGTGGTGTTGAAGATTACACATTTACAATTATTTTTTTTTCATTGCTGATTTCCATACCATATGCTGTCGAAAGTTTTCTAGGGAGTCAGTTAGAATTTTTAGCTCACTTTCTGAACCAGTGATGAGATCTATATCATCAGAGAATCTTAAGTTGTTAATTTATCTACCTCCTATTGATATACTCGACTATTGGTATTCTAGAGAGTCTTGTATTATTATTTCTATAAATATGTTGAATACAACTGGAGATAGTAAGTAACCTTGTCTAACACCTAATTTTGTATTGAAATATGTTACAATATGGTTGTTCAATAGTACACAACTTTATAGAATGACATTATTATTTTTATCAGGTGCCTATGCCAAATTCAAACATCGCATGCCACAAATCCTCATGCCACACTATTTCGAAGGCCTTTTTAAAATCGATGACATTGTGGTAAACTAGTCGTTGTTGATCCATATGTTTTTACATTAATATTCTGCAGTTCAAAATGTATTCTGTTGTACTCAGATTTTTTCTAATCTCTTCTGCTTGTAGTGTTAAACGATTCAGTATAATTTATAAGATAATGTTGCTTTTATGACTGATAAGACTTATAGTACGATAATTCGAGAACAAAATTAAGATGGCCTTTCTTTGGAATAGGAATGATTAAAGAAATTGTCCATGAATTCGGCCATTGGTTTGTAGACCATATTTTCTGACATATTTTCTGATATTTTTCAAGGTTATTATGGCTTTAATTACTTCTTCCTTTAGTATTGGTAATAGTTTTTCTTCATCTTTTTTCGAGTATAATACAATTTTGCTTGTTCAGTTTAGATTGGGTAGTTATACAAATCCTTGCAATATTCTGTCCATCTTTCTAATCTTGCACTATAATATTCTATTGTTACACCGTTGGCATCGTCAATATTTGACATTTTCCTATGTATCGAATTAGTGATTACTTTTATCGTGTTATAAACTCTTTTTAAGTCGTAATCAAGTGAATTACATTGGTATTTAATACAATCTTCTTTTTTCTCTTTCATACTTCTTCTTATAAGATTGTTCGCTAATTTGTATTCTTCTGCTTGCTCAGTACTCTTATGTTTGGTTGATTTTAAAGAAGAACTTTTATAACATAGCGTCAGGATCTCATCTGTTATTGAACGTTGATTCTTATTCTGTATTTTCCTAGAACATATTGATCTGTGCTTGTTATTTACTGTGAAATTTTAATATATGCATTATCGGTTGAATATTCATCAATGTTAATGTCTGCCAGTTTATATTCCAATTATTCTTTGTACTATTGACTTGTAGTTGCATTATTAAGTTTTTCTAAATCATACAGTATTCTATTGCTTTTATTCATTTTTTGTGATCGTAGTTTCAGTCTAATATTACGTAGAACAAGGTCGTGGTCACTATGTATTACAGCTCCAAGATATGTCCTTGCTAAAGACTTGTGTATAATTGATTTATCCTCTATGGTGTAAGAATATACTCAATTTGGTAATGGGTACCTCGTACCATTTGTAATGGGTACGACCATTTGGTGAGTGCCTAGTAGATTTTCGTGAATATTTTGTGGGTGAAGTGTTTAAGAAAGTGTAAAGTTATGTTTTGTAGAAAAATCGAGAAGTCTGAATGTTCTTGGGTTTGTTTTCCCTAGCGCAAATATACCTACAACATTATTACAGTCTTTATTAGCATTGCCTACTATTGTGTTCCAATCACCTCGTATAATCAGTAAGTATTTTTTATGCACCGCAGCCATTTTTTTTCTATATCCTCTTAAAAAATATCTATATCTTCGTCAATATAATCGCTTGCAGGAGAATAAATCTGAATGATAGTCATATTTACTGGATGTGAAGCTATACTTATTGATATAATTCTGCATGACATTTTTCTTTAATTTAGGATCGATGTGGTAAGCTCTTTTCTTACTATAAAAGCTACTCCCTGTTGATGGTATTTATCTTTCCACTATAAACAATCGTATGACCCTCGTCTGTGATTATTTCACCAGATTTTTGCCATCATTTCTCAGCGAGTCCAATAACATCCCATCTATAACGATCTAGCTCTCTCGTTAGTTCATGAAGTATTCCTACTCCATCAAGTGTATTGGATGGTGGTTCTTGTATCGTGAGTAAAGTCAATAAAGCATTTCATGATAAGTGAAGAACAGACAAGATAATATTTAGAACAAAGAGATCAACGACAGGATATCTTTTAACCATTCAAAGTATACTAGAAGATGTAAAGTATTAAAACCTATCATCTAATCTTCTATTATAGACTTTAAAATCTTTTGAGTAAATAAATCGTGATAAGTTGAAAGATATCTTAATCATATATGGTATACCTTGGTATATATACCACTGAAATCGTAAATACCATATTGATTATCTATAAAAACACTCAATCCGTGGTAAGATCACATAATGGTAATACACGATTCTTCGATATAACTACCGGAGTACACCAAGGAGATACACTTACACCATTTCTATTCATTAAATGTCTCGATTATATTATGAACAAATAATTGCAAACTCAAATCTCGGATTCATTCTTATACAAGAAAAAGCAATAGATACCATGATGTACATATTACCGATATTGACTATACTAACGATATAGCTATAATAACTAATAGTAATAGTTAATGAAATATTACTCTGGAATCAACAACAAGGACGAGACTATCGAGTAATGCCTATGACACTTATACCACCTAAGAGATGCCACGATGTTTACAAATTAGGAACTACTGATAGCGATGAATGATAGAGAGGAATGGATGACATGTGTAATAATACAAAATAATAAAATAAAAGATAGTTTATTATGACTATAAAACACATGGTAATTATAGGTGGCATTAGATAATAAAAAAATAAAAAAAATAAAAATAAATAAAAAACGAATACAAAAATAGAACGCATTACAATGATTTAAAATGGACATACAGTTTAAATTTAAACAATGAAAGTAATGATGTACAACGCACATCATATGTCAGTGAATTCCAGCTTTTCTGACCAATAACTGATAAAGCTGATTCAGATTAGACCAAAGATGTTGAGCGATACACCAATTTCATGACGTGGCACTTCCGACTATATATGTTAGAACTTTTAATAATAATAGTTTGAACTATATATTCATGAAATCTAAGATGTATATATAGACTTAAGCGTAATACACAATATCCTGTGTTTACAAATATATATAAACTTAAGCCAGTCTATTGATCTTATTAAAGCAGATATAGAAATACTGAAACATATATTAGTTTATATAACACACGTATAGCATGACGTTGAATACACTCAAGTGTATACATCAGGTTAATATGCAAATTACATAATAATTAATAGCAGTAGATAAATCTACTGAACTAGCGAGTGAATTAAACATTTAGTCATGGCGAAGGTAAGCTTATAATCAATTTTTCTAATAATATATAGAACATACTTTGCCGTGATTATTATGTTATTAATGTGTTGAGAGTAGGTTAGTTGTATAGGTGATAGGTTATAGTAAAACCGAGGGTAGTTATAGATTGGGAAGTATGAAGAGATAGTAGAAAAGGATGAGTGATTGATAGAGGAGAACTGGATCTAGAAAATATTATAGTATTAGTTTTAGTATTTTTAACATGAATATATAACATATTTAAAATGTACATATCAATATAAAATATGTGTATTTTTATTGTTATTAAATAAGTACAAATACATATATATTTGAAACTTTAGATATATATATATATTATTGTTTATAATAATATGAATAATATAACGTAAATCAATTGTTTAATAAATCAATAACATGATCACGTGACTATCGGTCTTATTATTGATTTGAAGTACGCGCGCATTTCGTCAACTCGGCGTCCAACTCGACATCGAGGTCATCGAGCGTGACCTCGACCCTAGAACAGGAAGTCTGCGATGAAGTCGAGTACCTCTAGGAACAAGAGAAGCACGTCGGCGAACAGCTGGGTAGCCCCGTACACTATCTCGTCCTCCATTACCTCGTAGCCTCCGTTAGCCATTATCAGCTGGATGTCGTACACGATGTACTGCGTAGTAGTAGTAGGTTGGGTTGGGTTAGATAGGTGTTTATAGAGGTTATATAGGTATTCTCGAGGGTACTGGTGTACTGTAAGAGGTAGTACTTATAGATTTGATTGGGAGACAATACCGAAAATTTGGAAAATAAATATTAAAAAAATTAAAAAAATAGTTTCACGTCAAATTTATATATTGTTATTGTTATTGTTATTTTTATTTGGTGGAGTCCTTTCATCCCATCCAGGAACTTAGATGAAGTTTTTCACTTATAACCATATATGGCTCTAATGTCCCTTCGAAGCCGCTCTCATGTTAAGGCATCCATGGTTTTAACGATAGCCGATCATTTATTTATATACAATTATATAAGATCACTTCTAAATAATATTTTAAGACCCATTTTATAAAATTAATTAATGGTCCGGACGAGGCTCGAACCCGTGTCCTACTGCTTGTGTGTCTGACGCCTTAGCCAGTTAGCCACACAGGCAGTTATATATATATATATATATATATATATATAGTATAATCAAAGATTTTCCAAAGGAAAGATACTGCACTTGTGCATATTTGTGTAATCTAATAATTCGATATGGCCATCTAGCGGTATTAGTCAGATAATAAGAATTTTCTATATGTATAGTAATTTCTTAATTTCTTAATTAAAATATCACATGTTATAATATGTCATATACTATTTCGCTATCTAGTGTTAATGGTCAGATTCATTTTAAATTTACATTTTTAAAGGTACTAGAGATAGATAGGGAGTGCGATATCTTTCCTTTGGAAAATCTTTGGTATAATATTAATAACATGTGTAATGCGTAGAATATTAAACGAATAATTACTAAATAATTTATTTATTTTTTAAATATAATAATTCGTTGTCATAAAATAAATGTGTTCTATAAGAGGATAATTAACAACATTATAATTTAAAGCATTTGTAAATTGTTGTTATATTAAATTTAATAATAACTACAATTATTCTTTATAAATAATGCTTTTTAATATATAAATTGGTTATTTATGGAAATTGTATACAAAATAGTTATTATTAACCGTTGAGTATTAATTAATATTCTAGTTAAATTATTAATATCATAATAAAAATTAAAAATATTCATATAAATATTCTATAGAAAATAAATTAAAAAGATATATCTTTTCATATATGCAAATATTTGAAACTCTCGGCACTGAGATGTTATGCTTTAAATGTTTGGATAAGTTGAACAACTATTTGAAAACTAAGCATAATATGATTACAGATTATAATGTAATGAGTTTTTTTATTATTATTAATTTATTTTTCATTGTCATTATATATATTGTCATTGTCATTAGATTGTTTGATGTTACCAATATTTTGTTTGTAATATATTTTTAACATTTATTATTTAAATATTAAAACATACAATGTATTACTATTAGAGGTTATATTAGAGGTTATAAAATTAATAACACTTAAATTTATTTAAAGTTTCAAATTATTTTTGCGAAGTTTGTTATTCTATATCTTATCAAACAGTATATTTCATTTAGTACGGTTAATAATAGTATATCATTATTATAGGTGAATATTAAATATTGTTTATTTTCCATTATTTTTCATTTATTTTGTTAACAATATAATATAATATAATAACAATATAATATAAATGTCAATAATTATTTTTAAATTTATATATTTGTATACAAATAATGGTAAGGATGTGTTTTATTAATATTAATTATTTAAATATAAAATCGTAAATATATTTATGATTAATATTTAAGGATTAAAATATCTTCATTTCACTCATAATTCAATTACTTATATTATGTATACATATGTATTATAAAATACTAAATCATGAAGTATATTCTATAGTCATTTATTATGCAATAATGGATATAGTTTGTGTTGATTGTGTTTCCTATGCGCTTTGAAATAATATAAATATATACATAATTATATGATATATATATATCATAATGTATAATAGTATATAAATAGTTATATTTATATTATAGTTTATATATACGAATAATATATAATTTGTTAATACTAGCAATAATATTAACCATAAAAAATAGCATAACAAAAGTTATAGCAATGATGCTTCTGTATATCTAAAAGTAATACAATATATTTGAGAAATAATATTTATATATATATATATAACTGTATATATATATTGTTTTATTTATACATACTAATATACTACATAATATGTAGTACATGTGGCGACATTTCGTTAATCATAACAAAATCAAAAGGAACATATGATAATATTTATTTATCGTTTTTTATGAAATCGAATAAATAATTAAATAATTGATTATAATCAATACCTATAGGTAACATATCCTAATAATAATAGTGATAATAGTGATAATTATAATGTTAATAACGAACAACAAATTATATATATATATATAATATGTATTCTTGAAAAAGGACATATGATGGTCGATGGGTGTTAAGGACATTTTGTGTGTTATGCTGTTAGATGCCGTATTCCATATATGTATGTATACATGTATAGTTAAATATAAAATGCACTTTATATACGAAGATTAAGGGAATGAAACTAGATGATGATATTTAGCAATAAATATATGTGTGTAAATTAATATATATATTCATAATTTAAATTTATATATGGTTAATATAATAGTTAAATATTCTTTAGAGCTGTTTGTGAAAGTATATAAAAAGCGTTTATTCAGAAATTATTTGTAGTTATATATTTTATATATGTCGTCGATAAAAATATAAATTATAAAATATCAAATACCGACACGATAACTATAGTTCTAAGACGCGTTTATATATATATATATATATATATATATATATATATATATATATACGTATACGCTCGCATATTAGTTGTACAATCGCCTGTGTGTGTATGGGTGTGTGTATGTGCGTGGGTATGTGTGTGTATGTGTGTGCGTATACGTGTGTGCAACGAGACTAACCGGGATGTGTTTGAGGTTATCGTAGAAAGCGAAGAAGGCCACCATAGAAGCACTAACTAGTATCAAGGACATCAGAACACTACCGGATGTAGCGGTGAAGCTAATCTGGGGGTGAGCCGATCTTTAAATAACGGTGTCGTGTACACGGGTATTGTTAGGGCGATATTAGGGCGATATTAGGGCTATTAATGTTATAATAATATTGATATGTATCTAATAGTATATGTGTGTATGTGTGGGTGTGTGAGTGTGCATATGTGTGGGTGTGTATATGTGTATTATAGTGTTCATTATATTAATACAATTTAATTTATTTAAATTAAATTATCCATTTGTGCATTCTTTAAACTATTTATGTATGTTTTCTATATAATATTAGTTTTAATATAATAATATATATATATATATATTATGTTTACATAATATATCTATTATTAACTATATATAACGACTATAGAAGAATAACTAACGTAGTGTTGGTAGGTGAACAGGAGCAGACCTATCAGAATCACCGCAACGATGCCAGTCGTGCCGTACACTAGTTCATCGGAGTATGTCCTTGAGGTCACGTGAGGTAGGCGTCACGTGATGTTACGTAATACGTGTGTGCATTGAGTAAGAGGTGTACGAATGTGCTCGTGATACACGTAGCGGGTGAAATGGAATGTAGGCTTACAAAAATACTATATACCTCGCAAATAATGTCGGTATAGAGAATTTGTTTAATCATAAACGGATATATTTGTTTTTTAAAGATTATGTTCTTTGAAAATAAATCTCCGTATATTTCCATGTTAATATAAAACTATTAAATTTGTCTAGGCTAACCTAAATTAACTATATATGGTAATGTATACATTACATGTAATGTACTGTGTATAATCTAACTTATTTAATACAAATATCTATTAAATGTGTCAAATAATTAGTTGACTACAGTGTGTATATATATATATATATATATATATATACAGTCAACTCCCGATAAGTCGTACTCGCAAGGGACCGGGAAAAGTGTCCGACTTAGAGAGATGTCCGACTTATCCGAGATTCAGAATATCATGCAAATAAGACGTGCGACGCGCAGCGTGAGTTAAATGGTTACTGAAATGTGGAATTATGCAAAAATCAACAACAAAATGTTGTATTCAATAATATTACTTACTAAAATTATAATATTCATTATTTAAAGTACAAATTTCTGACAATTTATAAAAAGTCTGACTTATCCAGTATAAAAATCATAAAAATGACTATAATATGTGTCCGACTTATCCAATCCAACTAATCCGACTTATCCGATTAATTTAACATGGAACTAGATACAAATCCAACCAAACCAACTAAATGTGTCCGACTTATCGAGAAGTCAGACTTATCCGTAGTCCGACTTACCGAGAGTTTACTGTATATATATATATATATATATATATATATATGTATATATATAATATTATATATATATATCATTATTGTTTAGTAAATCACTCAATCATCAATTTGATAATAATTGTAAAATTATATATTCAGCTTATTTATATTCAATACACCTTACACTTTACATGCATACTAAAGTGCATGAATTATGACAAAATCTAACTTAAAATATGTATAAATTCAGATCGGTTATATTTAGCAAGAGTCTCAACTCATATATTTATAAGCACAGTTAGCAGTCCGAAAATCGAAAAATGTCAAATGTATAATGGCATATCACTATAGTGCCACGTAGTACTAGCGACTCGACTTGGCTCGGCTTGGCTCGACTGACTTTTTCCGAAAATAAAAGTCACATGTGATTCAACATCAACTCGCCAATAAAAAATAGTCTCGGCTCAGCATCAAAAAGCTCGGCATCATTTACATCACTGGTATATACTATTACAATCATATCATGTAATCATATTCGATAATATAATATTGAATTTATAATTGTATTTAATGTAATTAATAAATTATTTTATTTATTAATTTATATTTTTTCATAAAATTGGAAATTAATGTCTTTAAACCTATTATTATAATTTAATTATACACATGTAACAAAACAAAAAATACTTTAAATATAATAATTATAATAATAATAATAGTTTATTCAATAATATTAGAAACAATTCCCTAAAGTGTAATCAAATAATGTTAAAAAAAATAAAAATAAAAATAAAATGTGTTTTTCATTCTTTTGCGGAAGATCTATATGGAATGAATACTTCTTATATACGGAGTTAGAATGTTCTACATCGAAGCAGCAGACCTCCAAAAATACCTATTTGTGATTTGTAGTCGACATCGAACCTCTTCAATTTGCATTGAATAGCGCCTTAAATAGCCAGTTATTTCCTCTTATAGTAGCGTTGATAAATAGGAAAGTACTACATAAATAATTACTATTTTTGTTAACAATAAAAATGTGATTAATTCTGGAAGATATCCCTAACCATTTTAATTTGTGTAAATGATAACTAGTAGAAAACCTATTAGAATATGATATATTACATATAATTTGTATACACCTATTACATATATTTGAGTTCCTATTAAGATATTTATATATATATATATATATATAGTATTGAACTAACAATGTAAAGCATGCCATGGCAACCGATGAACATATTATCTATATTGTAATACGATACATATTAATTATTATATATTTTTATGTATATTTATAAATATTGATTATATATGTATATAATTTATTATATATATTTATATATTAATGTTACTAATAAGTAATAAATAATACAAAACTAATGTATCTTCTGATACGTCGTATTCTAAACAATATAGGATACATATTTATCATCGCTTTCCTTATTAACTCCTTAGTCATATCTAGTTTAATGTATTACTCTTATCTTTCCTATCACACTCCTGATCATCACTTAATCCTAAAACTATAATAATGTGTCACTGTAGTAATACATGTATTCATTTAGTGATATAGGTGAATTATTAGTTAACAACTATTTATTGGTGAATATTTCTCTACTGACTCTCTACAACGATATCTATCTTGTCCCTGAAATAAACTTCCCCCTTTTGGGCTCATCTCCCTAACATATACATTACTTGATGCCTTCTTATGTATCAGTATTACTCCACATAAGCTACTCAATGTGATCAACTAATATCAACTCAATCACTTCTATCGGACCATAGAGTCACCATTATCTGTTTACCTCTATATTTATTATACTTATAAATATGAACGTTCTCGTATTACTTCTAACCAATACGGAGTTCACTTGTATTATATATCCGTTATCATTTTATCCCCCTTTACCCTTCCTACTGTTACTACCAAACTTACATCATACGTTACATCATCTACCTAGAGTTATATTAGTTGTCTCTTTCTTCCATTATTTTTTTAATTATATGTATTCGTATTATAATAATGTACGTTTATATGTTATTTTTATTGTTATTTATTGTTCATTTTCTAGCACCACGAGGAGTTTTATAACTTTTTTTACATGCTACATGTAATATCATATAATTGTTAACGACTACATGTAATATCGTATCATTATCATCATAAATTATATATATATATATTTAAATATAATTTTCGTAATTGTATTCGTAAATATTATTAAACTATGTTGTTTTGAATTGTTACTAGGTCTACACAATAGAGAACATTTGTTCTGTTTAATTGAGTATAGTAATACATTATAAACCAAATATAATATGTAGGTATAGGTATTTATATGTATAGGTATTATGCTATAAGTATAGAATAAATAGTCTAGTTTATTTATAGCATAAATCAGTACAACAATATAGTTATCTGAGAGGCAACTCACTCATATTCTATATTCTTATGGATAACAATAGTTGTTCCTTGTATTTATAATAAGAAATATGTATATCATTTATACATCATGCATAATTTTAAATAACATTTGCGAAAATATATAGTAATCAATTAATTAAAGAGGTATATATATATATATATATATACATATAGACTAACATATAGACTTAAGAACAGCCAATTGATTATATGTTTTTTCGATAAGCATCCTATTAAGAGGATATATAGCACTATTGAAACTACCCTATGTTAGTTTAATTCATTAATATGTGTATATATATAAATATATATAATATGTATATATATATATATATATATTTATATATATAACATATATATTATATATGCAAACTTAACTATTACAGTTATATAGAATTATTAAATAGCTTTGGAACTTTATTATTAAGATACCATAAAAAAAACCTTTCCGTGATCTTTGCTGATCACGTGATTGTTTTGTATATAAATATTTCATGAATGTGTAAAAATTGATTATTTAAACCGAATTATATTATATTTCTCTTATTTTATATAACTCTTATTTCTCTTATTATATATATTAATATACATATGATATTCATAAACAATAGAGGAAATTAACTCTAATTTCCCTGACTGCGTATATTAATCC
This sequence comes from Osedax fenrisi, assembly GCA_964019155.1. Lineage (NCBI taxonomy): Eukaryota > Metazoa > Annelida > Polychaeta > Sabellida > Siboglinidae > Osedax > Osedax fenrisi. The sequence goes on along the minus strand of OZ025240.1, from coordinate 68,372,412 downwards.
TATCGTCAGAAACGACCAACCTTGAAGTGATTACTAGCTAAAAACTAAAATGAAAGACTCGGCAATAATAACCAAATTATCGGCTCGACATTATTTAAATCAATAGTGTTAACACATGTGTATTATATACTACACACATTATATTAATACTCAGTTATATATTTAATAAATTAATGTATTTCTAACTATATATTAGACTATATAATACATTATATATATATTACGTAATATATATATAAGGATATTAGTAGACTTACGTAATGATAATTATTCCGATGATTCCGAGATACTTTTCATAAATATTTCTGTAATTAATGTAAAATGTTATAACTATATGCACATTTATATTCTTAATTATTGATTTATATAACTAACATATGTTAATAATATATATACAATGTTATACTCCTAAACACTACGTTATATCGTATTCTTCCTTCACATAGAGTGAATGTCTATATTTTACTTTATTCTAACACATATCTAACACATTTCCTTTATATATGTTTATATGTCCAGCTAAACCTGACTATATCATATTATGTGAACACCTGTATTAGTTACACTAATATTATTTATATCGAAATAGTATTCAGGCAATCATGAAATATATTTTAAAATAGTGTCCTTTTTTGATTTTGTTAACGATATAAATTCTTATTTCCTACTCATAGACTGATATCCTTACTATAGTGATCACTAACGTATCTCCAATACTTAAAAAACATTTCTAGACCCAACCCTACATGGATATCTATCTATATCACATTTACCCTTTTTTCCAAAACAAATATAAAATATCTTGCATTTCATATTTATCACTATGAATTCTTCATTTGGTTTCATAGCGATTTCCGTCATTCTATAATGTTCAGTACCTTTCAAAATTCTATCCTCTGTTGGCATAACAACTTACTGTCAACTGGTTCTCCTCGATATTATAAGTTATATTACTAGGTTTGTAATACTATAGTATCTATATATATATATATATATATATAATTTATCAAACTAAAATTATACAAGATCTACAGGGAGACAACATAAAACTCAACGATAAGATTAGTGGTTTATTTAACAATATTGATAATTCAAATATTATTCAATCAAATAAAATTGATAAAATTATTGGTAGTAATAATAAGTTAAATTCTTCCAATATCAATAATTCTATTGTTTTGACTGATAATAATATTGAAATAGATTCAATTGATTATTCTTCCAAGGATAAAGTAATTGATTTATTTAAAGATTTAGTTGATATAGATATATCTGATAATAATATCGTTGATATACAAAAATTAAATAATAAGGAATCGAGTGAAAACAAACATACACATTATATTATTAAATTAAGTGATATTAAATTAAAATCTAAATTATTACATAACAAAAAAAATTTAGTAAATACTAATTTATATATACAAGATTCGTTATCGAAATACAGTAATAATCTATTTTATATCGCTCGAACTTATAAAAAAGCAGGCAAGATAATAGCTACCTGGATATATAAAAGTCAGATATATATAGAAACAAATAATAACAATAAAATTTTAATTTTAAACGAAACACAGTTAAATAATTTCATTTAATTTTAATTAATTGATTTTATTTTTTATTTTTATATTTCTTTTAAATTTTTAATGAATACATCACTAGAAAATAACACTTTTACTTATTCTAATTCTAAACAAAATTCTATTCATGACTATTATAATAATGACGATTCTGATGTTAATTTCACAGATGATTGCTTTTACTACGATGACATAAATATAAATTCATGTAAATATATTCACAATAGTTTTTCTATAATACATATTAATGCTAGAAGCTTAGTTCGTAATCATGATCAAATTAATCTATTTTTAAATAGTATAATACATAAATTTTCCATAATTATAATTACTGAAACATGGTTAAAACATTCCAATCAGAATATTTATAATTTCGATAATTACAATCAAATCAATACTATACGATCTGTAGGTAGGGGTGGTGGAGTCGCTATATTTATATTAAATAGTTTATCATATACAATTATTAATGACTTAAATATATCAATATCAAATTTTATTGAAATAACAACTATTTCATTGAAATTTAATAATATCAACTATATTATAAGTGGTATATATAAAACTCCTACTGCAGATATAAAACAATTTTCAGATTTCATTGTAAACTCATTTGAAAAGTTGGCAAGCAATTGTAATCGTTTGTATTTATGTGGTGATTTTAATATTAATTTATTAGATCATAATTATAATAAACATGTAAAATATTTTATTGACTCCATATATTCATTAGGGTGTCGTCCTTTAATAGATAAACCAACAAGAGTGACTAATGATAATAATTCTTTAATTGATAATATTTTTACAAATAATAATTATTCTCATAAATATAATGGAATATTACTTAATGATATAAGTGATCACTACCCTATTTTTACTTTTTTTGATTTAAATGTTAACAATTCCAATGAAAAACAAACTAAATCTAATTCTAAAATTAATAGAGTTAATAACTCAACTATAAAGGAATTAAAAAATTGCATTCTTCATCATAAATGGGATTTTTCTGATATGGATACAAATACTGCTTTTAATTATTTTATAGATATGTTTAAATTAATGTTAAATAAATGTTGTCCTTTATATACTCCCAAAATCATAAATAATAAAATTAAAAATCCATGGATAAATAATTCTTTATTAAAATGTATCCACCATAAAAAAAAATTATTAAAATTGTTTATAGCTAATAAAAATGATTTTAATCATATTAAATATAAAAAATATAGAAATATTTTAACTTCAGTACTAAGAAATGCCGAAAAATTATATTATAAAAAAGCTCTGTCAAATTGTTGTAATAATTCAAAAAAAACATGGTCTATTTTAAATAATATAATTAAAGGAAGTACTTTTTCAAATTATTTAAATACAACTTTATCGGCTGATGATTTTAATCTATATTTTAGTAATGTTGGAAAAAATCTTGCTAAGGATTTTAATTCTAACTCTGGTTTTAATTCAAATTTACATGTACATTATTTATCTTCTCATAACACAAATACTTTTTATCTTACACCAGTTACAAATTCCGAAATATTTAATATAATAATTCATACGAACAATAAAAATAGTACAGATATTTATAATATAAATATGAGCTTAATAAAACAACTTAATACAGAATTAAGTCCTATATTATGTTCTCTATTTAATAAATCATTCAATGAAGGAGTATTTCCTGATTGTTTTAAAATTGCTAAGGTTATACCTTTACATAAAAAGGGTAATAAAAATATATTAGATAATTTCAGGCTAATATCTCTTCTCCCTCAATTCTCAAAAATTTATGAAAAATTATTTAAAAAAAGACTTCTTTGTTTCATTAATAAATATAAAATTTTGAATGACAATCAATTTGGGTTCAGACAAAATTATTCAACAGAAGATGCATTACATCACCTATCAGAAACAGTATGTGCTGAGTTAGAAAATACTAATAATTGTGCAGTTTTATCTATTGATCTAAAAAAGGCCTTTGACACTTTAGATCATAATATATTGATAAATAAATTAGATAATATTGGTATCAGAGGTTTACCTAAAGTTCTATTATCTAGTTATTTATCAAACAGATCACAATATGTAAAATTAAATGGGGCTATTTCAAATATGGAACGCATATCATTTGGTGTTCCGCAAGGTTCAGTTTTAGGGCCATTACTTTTTCTAATATATATTAATGATATGCCTAATATATTGAAATATTCTACACCTATAATTTTTGCAGATGATACCAATTTAATTTTCAGTAGTAAATCTTTTGATATTCTGCAAACTAATATACAAGATGACCTTTATAATTTAACTCACTGGCTATTTAGTAATAAATTAACATTAAATGTAAAAAAAACCAAAGTTATGCTCTATAATATTCGAAATTCTAAATCAAAAAAGAAACTAGAATTAAAAGTTTATAATGAAATTATAGAGCAGGTGAATCATTTATCGTTCCTTGGTATAATAATTGATGATAAATGTAACTGGAATTATCATATAAATTATATCAGATCAAAACTAAGTAGATCCATTGCTATTATAAATAAAATAAAACATAAACTACCTTTACAAAATCGTATACAATTAATAGTATATTATATCATAGTATTTTTGAAAGTCATCTAAATTATTGTTCATCTATTTGGGGTAGTACATTTTTGTCTAATATTCAACCAATTATTATATTGCAAAATAGGGTAATAAAAAATTTGTTTTTTTCTTTTAATGTAGATATAGATACAATTTATAAAAAATTCAATCTTTTAAAATTTCAAGATATTATAAAGATTAATATCTTAAAATATATAAATAGATATATGACTAAATCTTTGCCTATAATTTTACAATATCTTTTTACACAAAATTCAAATATTTATAAGCCTTTATCTAAAAAATTGGTTTTACCCAAAATTAGAACACATAGAAAATCGTTTTGCCTTACTAACAAAGCTCCTGAGATATGGAATGCATTACCAGCTTCTTTTCACAAATTAATGAATAAAAAAACTTTTAAAACAAATATTAAATTATTTATTACCTCTTCGTATTAGTTAACTTTTTATATTTTTTATTGTGTTTAGTTTCTTTATCTTTTTCTCTTTCATTATTATATTTTTTACATATTTTATGCATTTATTTCATTTGTTTTATATATTTTTCTTCTTTTAATATACATTTATTTTATTTATATATACTTTTATTATTTATTATATTTTATTTTGTATTTAACTGAAAATGATGACCTCTCCTTGATAACAATATTCAAGTATATTCTTACTTATTTATTCAGCACGATTTTCATTTACACGAATCACATTTACAAATCAAATAAGTTTAATAATATATACAATAGTATATATATATATATACAAAATTATAGTTCTAATGATATACAAAATTGAAATTTTAAAATAAGTTATTGTCATTTTATAATTTACTAATATTTTTTTTATTTTTTATTCTTGTAATGCTGTTATCAAGTTGAGTGGGAAAATACCTAGTCAAGCTTTTCTTTTGTATTTTCCTGAGTGTTTACACTCTATCTGATTCACATATATATATATATATATATATATATATATATATATATATGATAACTACTATATGATAAATTATGATGTATTCGATAATAATACTGATCAGACAATATGTAGACGATATACATTTCATAAGTAGTATTTTATCTCAAAGATTTATGAGACTAAAATTACAAACCAATAATTAATATATTTAGAAAATCAAGTATATATGGTAAAGGAGAGCGAGTGTATTCAATATATATTTATCTGTTTTTAATTGGTTTTATTCCTACATCTCAAACCTCTATCTCTAAAGTATAATTAAACATATTATATAACATAACCACAGAGGTTACACCTACTGCAGCCTTCCCTTCGCGGAATATTTCCTAAGGTTCTATATTTTGTTCAGTGTTTTCTTTATTTATAATCTTCCTATGTCTGATATAGTAAAATAATTAGAAATTATAATTATCCACAACATATCTTTCCGGTGATATTCAGATTGTTATATCCTTCTCAATAATTATCCTCTTATCTGTAAATCGTATTTAATTAAATATGGAAACAGAAGTACGGCTCCTCTATATGTATATATTACTTACGATACTTCAAATACCTCTCATATGTTAGATATTTCTGATTCTATGTTACCCGCATTCACGTTAAATAATATGTAACTCATCTCCATCCGCTAAAACAATCACATACATATGCGATATATATCCGATATAATATGTGATGAATTATTATCTTTTATTAGACATATCTCTTCCATATTTACTAATGTTCATTTATATAGGATATATCATATATTAGAGATGTCCGGCTTAAATGCTTTAGTCATGTATCGTATTGAGTACTGTTTATCATTATTACACATCTTCTCGGTCATTACTGTTGTGTCATTATCATGTACCTATTAATACATCATTAGACCGGTTGTAACTCACTCCTAAATACTAACTAACTATATCTTGAATAGATGAAACCACTCTGATAGTATATCTCATCAAACTTTAGTTATTCTCTTTCTCAAAATATGGAAACTTGTTACCTTCTCCGTAGTATATGATTATGTTTTTTTTCGTAAATAAATAAATTCCTTCGTGTCCATTTAGTTTTTTGCCTTCTTTCAAGATGGAAATTACCACAACAGCCTTACTTATCACCGGCATTGTAATATGCCTCTCTCGTTTAGAATTATAATTCTTTCTGTATTATAATAAGTATACTTATTCCAATTATTCCAAAATTATTCCAGAGCTAATTCGCCTTAACTATATATAACTGCATTCATTTTCAACAATCGATGTCATTATACTATATTAAATGGTATTCCTACTGTCCACCTCTATTCGTTAACTCTCTGTGAATGCATGTATTTCGATGCATGTATTACTATCTACTATTTTGTTTGTTTTTTAATTATTACATTATTTATTATTAATTGTTATCTGTCATTCTTTAATGAGTGAATGTTTCCTAACGCTTATGGTATGTGATAATATACCATACATCACCTTAACCATCATCATCAGCATCATCAGCATCATCATTATATATATATATATATATATATATATATTAATATATAAGTAATATTTAACATGAAACATTTTTCTAAATAAAATGCAAGCCGCAATAGCACACAATGATTGAAGCCATATCACTCCAAATACCTACATGATAATATTTGTACATTTAAGATGACATTAAAGAAATAATGTAAGCGTATACATACCATATATTTATATAAATAAGTAAATATATATTTTAATTTATATTATTACAATTATTGATAATCAATAATTGAAGAAGTAATAACAAAAACATTATATTATATCTATAGAATAAAACCTTTCTAATGTATATTTTTCTCTTTTCATCATTGTAGAAGTTTGTCCATGAGAAATCGTCATCCGTCATGATAAACTTCATATTGTTACGTCTCCCTATTTACGTCAATCAAACATAATATTACATAATACAGTTGTTTAATATCATGTAAGTTGTTTGTGAATTTAATATTATATTTAATTTGAATTTAACATACTCGCGAACATACATATTTACATATATACATATATAAACATATACACACACATACACACACATACACACATACACACACATATATATATATTGTTATTTTTTTTTTATTTGGTGGAGTCCTTTCATCCCATCCAGGAACGTAGATGAAGTTTTCACTTATAACCATATATGGCTCTAATGTCCCTTCGAAGCCGCTCTCATGTTAAGGCATCCATGGTTTTAACGAGGGCCGATAATTTATTTATACACAATTATATAAGATCACTTCTAAATAATATTTTAAGACCCATTTTATAAAATTAATTAATGGTCCGGACGAGGCTCGAACCCGTGTCCTACTGCTTGTGTGTCTGACGCCTTAACCACTGAGCCACACAGGCAGTTATATATATATATATATATATATATATATATATATATAATTAAAGTTATATATTAATATTATAACATTAACTATATATAAAAGCGGATAAATAAGATAAATTAAGTGTATATTTTATAATTTATATAAATTAGTTATATTAAGTATGTTATTATATATTTTAAAAGCATAATAACAAACGTATACAAGAATAAAAAATAAATGTCATATTATAAATAACTAATTAGTTATTATATTATATATTGAGATATCTTGTTATTTAATTATTATATCAAATGATGTGTGCTATATCATGCAATTATAGTTTTGTATTGTACCTATTGTGCCTATACATATTCAATAATACTAAGCTGAACGTGTTTATTTCAAAATTATTGATTAAATTTAATATTTAAATTGTATATAAATCCTATATAGAATCCTAAGTATATAGTATAAAATATGGCTCAAGTTCATAATACAATACTATATAAATACTAGCACATATGCTAATAATGAAAATATATATGAATTAATTCGTGAGCTGATACGCTCGTGGATATATACCTATCTTCTATGAAAATAAACATATATAATTGTATATTCCATAGACACACACACACTCCATCACATAGGATATATAAACACCCGTACATAAATACGCACACACACACTTATATATATATATATATATATATATATATATATATATTTACTAATTTAAGTTTTTAAATGCATATTTTTCTCGATATATAATCATATAAACCTATATAATATATGCATATATACATTTAATTATAATTTATTTTGTATACTAAAAACGTACACAATAAAGTATATATACAATAAAGTATACTTTAGATAATAATGAGGGTAGTTTTTTTTTTATAAAATAGTGTGTATTGCCATATAAGTGACACTCATTATTATTAATATATAGGTATATATTTATATATATATATATATATTAATATTTAAATTATTATTTAAAATAAATACCCATTTTAAATGATTATTATTTCTTCTAGCAGCAATATATGCACGAATCTGTTGGATTATAATAATGTTAATTGTGTGCTATAGACGCAACTATGTATATACATAGGTTATTAATTATACACTTATATATATTTATATATAATATATAGTAATACTGAATTTAAATTAATTTAAATATATTATAAATTAAAAATATACTTTAATACTACTACTGAAAGTAAATCAACATTATTTTATTTTCTTCTTAAATAATGTATTGTATATATTAACATACCTAATTTTCTTTAAAATATAAAAAAATATAATATGCATGCAATGCATATATCTGAGGTATCTTAAACACTTGAGCGAACTATAACAAATTCTATTTATCCCGTGTAATTAGTTTATTAATGTGTATATTCATATTCTGAATAAGGGAAAGTAACCTAATACGGACACTTTAACAATAAATGATCTTAACAATTTATGACTCATTATTGTTATTCAAAAATTACAATATATTAATATTATATGATTATAGATATTATTATGATTTTAAAATTTTATTTAATCTTTTAATTCCATAGATAACGGGGGTGTCCATATTCGGTACCCATGTCCGAATAAATACACCCTGTGTTTAAATACGGACAGCGTCCGTCGGACATCCTATATACTCCAATATAAACTATATATTATAAAAATTATTGATGAACCAATCAGATAACTTACAATTACATTATTTATAATTAATTTTATGAATAATATAATATACTTTAATTAGTAATTAATTTATTAATTTTTATTATTTTTTAATTAATAATACAAGTTAAGTATTTAAATAATAACATTTTAGATTTAGCCACATTGGTGGTATTAATATTATAACGCACCAGATTTTTATGAAATTCAGAATAGTTCACACGCTGCGCGCTGATTGGTTATAGCTTGTATTGTATTAAGTCATATAGAGTGTCCGTAATAAAGATTTATATGACCTCTAGATATATGCTTATAACTTAATTAATACTTGTTAACAAATATAGCAATTATGTTTATGATATTTAAAATACTTTAGTTTTTAATAATATATTGTTGTGTTTTATATCGATAAATTTGTATATTCTTGAGAAGGTTTTTAAGTTGACATTTTTGTTCATAAATTTAAAAACGTAATAAAAAAAATCAGTTTAACGGATATATCAGCAATATTTTGTTTAATTAAAAAATAAAAAAATACATATTTAGACTATTTATATGATTATGAATATTTTATTAATTAACATTTTGTTTGTAGGATTTAAAGTTTCCGAGAGTGTCCGTATTCGGTTATTTTATCCTATATTATATATATATATATATATATATATATTATTATACAGATAGCTATGCCTAGAAATACTCGCATAACTCAAATAAACCATATAAGTGAAGTATCATAAATAACAATATATTTGAAATTGTACATTTAAAATTGTTTCAAAGGAACATGTTCAAATTCAATAGTTATAATACTTCACTTATAATGCATTTATGTAATTAAATATTAGTTAACTACGGTTATTTACAATATATAGGTATATATTATATATATATATATATATATATATATATATATATATATATATATATATCTAGATCATATATATATATATATAATAGTATACTATTATATAACTATTGTAGCTATAATATAAAATTGAATATTTTTTTATATATGTAAACAAATAACTTTTTAATAAATTTGTAAACAAATTTAAAACTCAATTCACATACTAACTTATTATATAACTATATAATTGATACATAATACTGTAATAATATTTAAACTTTAGCATATTAGGTAAGTTTATTGCAGTGAAGTCTATACTTTATTAACGATAAACCTAACCGCTAACCCTAATTCTCAATCACTTTACATGGCGCAAGGATAGAGTGCAATGTATACAAGTCATAGCCGATATATTACACATGTAAGTAACACTTACTAGCATTGTTTATAACTTGTGTATCGATTAAATATCAATAAGTGATGGTATAGTATATATATATATATATATATATATATACAATTATCACAATTATCAAGTTTATGAATGCACAATTATATGTGTTTCATCCTAATTATATTATATAATATATTATATAATTAGGATGAAACACATATAATTTTGCATTCATAAACTTGATAATTGTGTAGGTTTATAGATGTTGTATATAGGTATGCTACTGTGTGTTACAATAAGTCACATATAATTACGTAGTTACCTGTTACCTGTTACCTAATTGGTTTAGGCACTTCCATCAACTTCTTTATTGAAGTTTTCGGACGTGCTTTCAATATATTATTGGGCAAAAAGGTATGTTTTGAGCTTTGATTTGAATGTTACAGTTGAGTCAATTGATCGGATATGGTGAGGTAGATCATTCCAGATTTTTGGAGCATGGATGGAGAAAGATTTATGTTGGGAAGATGTTAAATGTAATAGAACTGGAGTTTTTAATTTGAATTTGTTTATGTGTCTTTGTTCGTAAATAGTTGTGTTGGGAGTTAGTAAGTTGGCAAGATAGTCTGGTGTGTTATGATGTGTAGCTAAATGTATGGTGAGTGCAATTTTGTAAATTATACGGGATTTTATTTGCAGCCAATGTAATTTGGTTCTCAAAGGGGATATATGTTGTCTGGAATATTTAGTTATGTTGAATATGAATCTGATGGCTGAATTCTGAAGACGTTGGAGTTTATTTATTATAGATTGTGAGGAGGCATAGAGACATGAATTACAGTAATCGAGGCGGGGGAGAATGAGGGATGTAGCGAGGAGTTTTGCAGTATTAAAATTAATGAAGGGTCTTATTGTTCGTAAGTTGTGTAGTATGTAGTTAATTGACTGTGATAGTGATTTAGTCTGGATGTTGAATTGTAGTGTTGGGTCGATTAATATACCAAGATTTTTTATTTTATTAGCATAAGAAATACTCAGATTGTTAATGGTAATTTGTGGTGGAATGAATATGGTGGTAGATGTTTTAATATGCATTGATTCAGTTTTAATAAGTAGTGAATAATGTTTACATATATATATATATATATATATATATCTATACTAAATATACAGATATAGATATATCTATAAGTATACTTACATTTAGTATATATTTTACAAATTATATAAATTAAACAAAAACAAAAATTTAATAAATATTTATTAACAATAATAATATAATTACAACAATAACAATAATAATTATGTAATTTTATTTTAATTAAATTATTATAAAAATGAAATCAATAACATATATACATAATATATGTTATTAAATATATAATAAGTACGTAGACTATTTATTTTTAAATATAAACCAAATCATATATTCGAATAGTATCATTTCATTCATATACCTACAAATATATATATATATATATATGTGTGTGTGTGTTTGTGTAATACATATTATGTATATATACCACTTGTATATACATTTAAATGTAATTATATGTTCATACTATAGTATATATATATAATAACGATATCAGCGCAATATTCATTTTCAAGATTTACTTTATGGATCTCACTATCGTGTACGAAGATAATGATTCTATTTCCAGTAGTGGTCCTCTGTTTCTGTATATCGTATTGGCAACAAAGTAATGTACGAACTCAGTAAACTAGCTGTCACCCTACCTATAAGTAGCATGGGGATATATTACCGCGATATAATAGTGAAGGAGGCATCTAATATGTATACAATATTCATATTATTCGTTAATATACGAATATACTAGTGAACATATTATAATATAGAAAGTTAATTAACGGTTTTTTCTAGTTCCGTAAACATTAAAAACTGCTGGATTACAAAGGAATAGCGAAAAGAACGGGTACTTTGTTGATTACACTTATACCAAAGAAAGCCGACATCAACAAAACGTACTATTTGTCTCATTTGTCATTATAGCAATATTTTACTAAGAACCATATTGACTCGGTACGCCACTCCCCTATATGCGGAACATATATTGGCTGATGAATATGCTTTGGTAAAAATGTAAGTATCATCGAATACAATATAAACTGCAGACTATTACTGACTATTAATGTAGAAACATTTTGATTAACAAAGTCAACATTATCACAATGTCATCGATTTCAAAAAATATATTGATAGAGTATGGCATGATGGTCTATGGAATGTCATACAGGTAATTGGTATACATATCGAGCTGATCAACATAATAAAATCACTATATAATTATACAATAAGCTATATTCTATTGAGCAATCAAATTGGTGTTCCTTTATCAATGACAGTTGGTATACGATAGGAGTGTCTATTATCTCCGGTACTATTCATTATTTAACTCTAGAGCTAACAATGATAGGAAAACTACACAATTATACTATCAATGATGAAGAACCTTTTTTCCAAACTATGATTCGCCAATGATATCGATCTTCTAGGTGGCATTGAATCTGAACTACAAGCATTAACAGACTCTTTAGAAAAGTGTGCTGAATCATATGGTATATAAATAAGTCATGCGAAAAGTAACATCACCATAAACGGAGATGTATGTAAACCATGCATCACTTTACACGGATAACAGCGCTAGGATGTCAGCAACTTTAACTATATTAGCGATATGCTAGAAAGATAACCTAATTAGACTAGTCACATCAACTTAAGCAAATTTGAGATTATAGGATATTTGGAAATCAATATAAATGGTTAATTCAAACTCATTTAATCAAAATTAATCACCCAACTACATTAAATCTGATTATGATTCAATTAAATATGATCTTTCTATAATTAATCGGGACAACCTATTGCAGTCAGCTAATGATAGTTCGGAAATGTTACCTGTTTATAGAGATATTTTTATAAATATGTAACAATTACACCTTCCTGTCAATTTTAACAAATACAAATATCTTATCCATCTTAAAATATTAATGAATAAATGTCATTACCTACATAATATAATTAATAACAATACCACTCGTCTAATCTGGCGTAAAAAATCAACTTAATTTCAAAAAAAAACTTAAGGAATATAACCTAAACAAAGAAGATAATGTTTTATCTTTTAATAATAAGGCTAATTTATAAATTTTATAAATACTTAAATAATAAAATACATTCTACTATATAAATATCACCATTTTATGACGAAACTAATAATATTGTATTATCATCTGATTTTGATAAAGCATCCTGCTTATCACGTTATACCAATCGGTTTTTAATAAAAGTACTGATACTAATTTACCACCGTTACTGGCAATAGGTAACACAACATCATCACAATCGGCATCTCCCTCGTTTTCCTCATAACCTACCACACCTGACGTGGTACGTAAATTTCTATATCTTCTACCCAATAAGTATAATAACTCACCTGATGGTATTCCGAAAGCTTTATTAAAGATATTATTATTTTAATTATGCTATCCTCTTTCAATCATATATACTAATATTCTTAAAACAGGAATATGCCCGGATATATGGTAAATGTCACATATCATCCCAATTTAAAAAAAAGGTGATGCCACCAAGGCAATAAACATTGTCTAATAAGCATGTTACCAAGTACATTAATACTATTTGAAAAAATCCTCTCGAATTATCTTACTTTCTATTTACGTTCTAATAGATATATTACGCAACACCAGTATGGTTTTCTCGAAAGGAAATCGACTAGCCTGTAACTAATCTCTTTCTATAAGCATGTATATATAAATATAGAGATGCATCATCGATATATGATATTGTTTATATAGATTCAGCAAAAGCATTCGATAAAGTATCACACACTAAATTATTACATAAATTATCTCGTTATCGGATTTGTGATGACGCAATTATTTGGTTAAAATCCTACTTAAATAACCGCGGTGAATAACGACTACAAATTAAGAATACGTTTTATAACCGTTTACATGTTATATAGGGTGTTATGCAAGGTTCAGTTATTGGTCCATTGCTATTTCTGATCTATATAAATAATCTCCCTAATATAATAAATAATTCGATTAATAACTATATATGATTATACTACATTGTCATTTTCGTTCAAATCCAATGAAAGTAGTCTACTTCTGCAAAATATCCTCGATGAAGTTAGTAACTGGATGAAAATATGGGAACTCGAATTTGCAAGTAGGAAATATGTTTCCCGCTCACATACATATATAATTTAAATGGACACACTTTACCAATTCAATCTAGTTTAAAATATATGGGTATTACATTTTGTGATAATATGAGTTACAATATTCATATTAATAATATTTGTAATCATATCTAATTATTAATATATTATTCAGATTATTCATTAGTGAATCATTACCAACTAGTATATATCTACTTAAAGCATATATATATTATATGTATACATATATGTCCTTTGGTTGAATATGATTCTTCAGTTTGGAATCCAGATACATTGTATATCAATAATTCCAACCACATTGAAAATATTCACAAATATGTTACCAAACGATTATTTTCTATATTTAATATTCCCAATTTGTCTTACACGTGTAGACTTATTTTTCTCAGTGTTAAATAATTATCTCCTTAAAGATTGGTAACGGATCTGGTCTTAACGTACAAGATACTGAATGAATTTATGGATAACTAAGACAAGATATTCGACGCCTATACAGCAATAGATGTAGAGAGGCTGCACAAAAGATAAGCTAGATGCTATGCATAACGAATGCACACCTGATTTACTTCCGCAATAGAAGGTTAAATATTGTAATTCGCCACTCACATATGTTACGTCACGTAAAACAATATTATGATTCCGGGAGGCATAATAACTTCGCTGATACATATCCTTTTTAATATATACCCATATTATTATATTTATTATTCATATATATATATTTTTTATTTTCGTTTTCTCAATTATGGGATAAGTATCCCTTATTATAATTGTTAGTTTAGCTCTGTCTTTGTGGCATAATTGTAATAAGTAATTTTGCTTTTTGCGATTTATGACATGTCTCTGGAAATATGAGTTTTGTGGCTCTACAATATTCCCATGACATATAAATAGGTCGCCCAGAGAGTGTAGTCATCGCATGTTAAATATCACCTATAATATCTTCATCTACTATTAATAACAATTATTAACTAAATATATACTTTCTATGTTAATATTCTGTTTATTTTTATCTTGTCTTACTTATAGTATATGTAAACCATTATATTGTTTCATATATTATTTATTACCTAAGTATTGTTATATGTCATTTTCTATGTGTATTTAACACTCAACAAACTATCTATTTATCTATATAGCTATAGCTATAGATATATCTATAACAATATAATATAGATTCAAATTTATTTTAAATTTAAATAATTAATACAAACAAAAGTTAATAATATATTTTATAAAAGGTATTTATTTTAAAGCACTCTGTTTTTGAATGGTGTTAACATTTGTAATATTTTATTTTAATTGAATTCAAAATAATAATCCCATCAAAAAAGTGTTGACGACAATATTAAAATATGATTAAATTAATAAATATATATTAAATTATTTATTGAATTTGTTATTAGCATCGTCAATTAAAATGTGCAGCACCAATCATATCGTAATAATAGACAAATATATCTTAATAGATTTCTCTCTTTATTATCTCCCCGGAAGAAGGCTAATATATAGGTTAACTAAGTCTATATTATATTATATATGTATTATTATTTAGTATTTAACTTAAATATATGTATCTAAATTATCTAAATTAAATAACGTTTTTCTAAATTAGATATATTTCATTGTATATACAATAATATGTATTTCTCGGGCACAAAATACTCTGTATAGTATAATTTATTCGTATTTAAATTGTTTTTAATTAAGTATATTTACCATAAGTGACAGCAACAAAGGTCATAATTACTGACACATAATACACGTATTCTATTGGATGTATATATATATATATATAACGATACATCCTTTCGAAACCGCATAAATAGAAAATGGCATTTATGCAAATTGCACATTTTAAATACATTACTGGGTATATGTTAATATATGCAATACAAATATAGAAATATTATATTCTATATAAATATTTTATATTCTCGATATGTATACTTATAATTATAATTGATAAAGACATATTCAATCAAGGTCACACCAAGGTTATCCCATTTACTGTATACAGTCAAACCTATATTTTTTACTAGATTATATATTATTTATTAATAACTCGAGTGAATAATAATAACAACATGTATTATTGTGATACCATATTCACTCTACAATATAAATACAATTAAACCATACAAAATATGCAATATATATATAATAAATATAATATAAAGTATACTTTATACACACTGTGAAATATATACAATATGTGTTATATAATTAATATACAATACCTTTTCAGTTTAATATTCATATTGTTTGAGAATAGTTATTTTTAACACACAAATTTAGTTTTTTTTTAATATATATATATTTATACTATTAACAGTAATGTATTTTTGTTATTATATAATATATTATTTACAAATATATGATTGGAATATATATTGGAACATATATGTTACCTAATATATAATGCAATACAAATGTTATAATATTTGTATACTATATATATATATATATATATATATATACAATATGTGTTATATAATTAATATACAATACCTTTTCAGTTTAATATTCATATTGTTTGAGAATAGTTATTTTTAACACACAAATTTAGTTTTTTTTAATATATATATATTTATACTATTAACAGTAATGTATTTTTGTTATTATATAATATATTATTTACAAATATATGATTGGAATATATATTGGAACATATATGTTACCTAATATATAATGCAATACAAATGTTATAATATTTGTATACTATATATATATATATATATATATATATATATTATACTAAATTAATATATTTATAAATATTATATTAGTGTGTTACGTTACAAAAAACGCACCCTAAGTAGATCTAGAATTGCATATATTTCTCAAGTATATTTATAACTATATGTCATAGACTACGACAGTACATATTTATAATCAACATATACAGTTATATTTGTTATGATTAAGTGTTTATGTATATGATTATAATATATCTAACTACATTTAGTTGTATTAAATAATATTATATATATATATATATATATATATATATATATATGTTATATATAATCTTTCAATACAATGAGTCATTACTAGAGTATACTGAGGTACACCTATATGTATATTTAGACTTTTAGGTGTAGGGGTATATTAAATATAATTATAGAGTGTATAACTAAGGGTTAACATATGTTAATATGGGTAAGTATACGTAACATATAATAGTAGATATATCGATATACTATATATAGTAGATACATATCGTAATTATAGGTTTATTCCGGTCTGTCTTCGCTAAATAATGATATCTCTCAATTTGTAAATTAAATAATCTATTCATCGATCCTATACGACTGTACGGGACTGAATACAGCGGTAAGCCATAATTAAATGTAAAGTAAGGTTTCTTTCTCTATTGATAATAAATGATATCGAATAAGACCTACACTACAATGCGGCATTCATATAACACACATATATGTGTCATCGCATACTCATAACCTATACCGATGTTATCACGGTGGTGACAGTCTTTGAATCTTTACACTATAGTGTCGTTATGTAATATAGGTATTATATAATATATTCAAATATATTTAAATTGTACATATTATCAATCGATAATATGTCGCGAAGGAATACTAGATGACGATATTAAATACTATAGGGATGGGTACATGTAGTATGCCCATTGTAGGTGTACTATGGTACTATAGTACTATAGTGGATATACTACAGTATATACAATGTACATTGTACAATATATATGATTACTTAGACACGTGCTCGATTAGTCTTGGGGGGGGAGGACGTGAGTTTTTAATACACCTATTCCTTTTACATATATGTTACTCTTCTTCATATAATTATCCTATAGTAAGTATACTTACTGCGCAAACCTTACAAACACTATTCACTTCGTATCTCTCTTATAACCGTATACGGTATGCATATTTATTCGTAGTATATATATATATTTATACGTCAGACCCGAATTAGCTATTTTATCATTAGTACATTGGGAATAGTTTCATACTGTTATATAGCAACTGGTGTAATTCTACGCTACCAGTAATATAATTATCATTGAAACATGTATGTCGCTGGTTTTCTTCGTCATACATCCCTAAAGTATATATATATATATATATATATATATATATATATATATATATAGTATATAGTTATAGTATATATATAATATAGTTATAAGTTATGGTTTCATAGAGTGTAATGTCATATTTAATTCGATATATTATATATATACTCAAATAATGTTTTTATTGATATTTTAAAAAGGTCCCGGAATTACATCCTGTTTATTTATAGTGGCCCGAAATTACCTGTATCGAATTTACCTGGACCGATATTACTGGTACCCATTATAACTATAGTTATAACTAACTCCATTGTACTTTAAGGGCAGATTCTATATTTGCGATGTTAGGGATAATTGCTGTGGTCGAATAATATAAATAGTATATATACTATAATATTATAATATTAAGTATTATATTTAATATAATATTATGTGATGTATACTGTATATATATATTTATTCAATATGATATATATATATTCCCTTTCCTGTGTATAGAAAGAATTCCCTTTTAACTTGTCGGAAGACTATTTATGTTAAATTAATGTTAATAATATATAATTAATAACAATATTCATTAATTTATAAATTCATCCATCAATACTTATAACTATAGTTCCCTATAAGTAATAGTATTGAAAAATACACGCGTTATTAAGTTGAAATCGTTTGCGTGATGTTATTGAAATATTTATAAATACAATGATTGACAAATATACAAACACATAAACACACATACACACACGAATACACACAAAAACATACACGATTTACATAAACACATCAGAACTGACTCTACATATACAAATAATACATCAACATCGCATGTTCGGTTCAGCTGGTGTAGATGTTGACGATAACAGTGACCGCAGCGTCCGTTGTTATTGTTCAACCGTATGATGTAATAGTGGTAGTGATATCAAAGTGATATCATATTTTGAATAAGAACATTCAATTCGAATAGAATTAATTACTCATTAAATATTCTATTATTTTCTGGTAATATATATATATATATTCGTCTAAACATACTTTAATTAGGTGGTGCGCGGCGTGCTCGTACGCCGAGGCCGCAGGCCGAACCGTCCCCACCTCGACGTTATCGGATAAGAAAATAATTGTTTTAAATTGAGGTGTGATTTTTTTTCAAAATTTTTCAAAATCTCTTTCCCATAAAAGTCTTTTTCCGTCAAAAATCTCAACAAAGTGTATTCTTAAATTCAAATAATGCTCGATTTGAATTTTTTTTTTGCCAATGTATATATATGAGGTTAGCTACCCGAAATATATTTAGGAATACAAAGTATGCGCACACTCATTTTCATCTACGGGCAATATTTCTGGTAGTATTTTGGGTTTTTATCGTTAAAATTTAATATTTAATATTTTGTATAAATTCAAATAATTAAAATTCGCCGTAAGGAAAACGTAAGGAAAACGTCGGGAGATAAAGTGGGGCAGCGGGGGTAACATGAATGATTTACTTTTTTGAATATGTATTCACGCGATACCAATAATCGTTAAATAGTGTCATTTTTTGATCGATTTACGTAATCGAAAAATTTAAATTTTTCGCAAATTTTTAATAACAAACATTATCATGGAGAATTTTTTCGTAAATAATTTCGTAAAAATGAGTTTCTTTAATTCCGAATAAATTACGTAGATTTATGAAATGGTACTTCCGGTTTGAATATCTAAATAAAAACAAGTGCATCAGAATTTATTTACGCGTATTATTGAGGTGATATTCAAAAACGAGTAAAATCGAGTTTATATTAATTATTTCCTATCTACGCCATGTAAAAATAAATTATTAAATAGGTGATACGGTGATGTAAAAAAATCAAAATCTACAATAATTATTCAATTTCAATAATTTTAACTTTATTAAATAGATAATTAAAATAGAATATAATTATATAAATTGGGACTTCTTATGTTTAATATTCTTCGAGCTACGGCCGAAAAAGTGAAAAATACATGATTTTAGAATAGTCTATTTGACCGACTTCCGGTAATATTTTCGTATAAATTATGGATTCGTCAAATTAGGAGTACGAAAATACATGTAATAAAATCAGAAAAATCATTAAAATATGAATAATAGGGTTTCCATCTCTGTTTTAATATTTCCCCAAATGTCATCATTATATGGTCAAAAAATATAGATTTATAAAAAAATATTTTTAGTTATTTTCACTGTTGTGTTTAGGTTGGGTTAAGTTTTAATATTGGTAGATTTTTTTTAGCTGCATTACTTCCCGTGTGAGCCTATAAAAGCATATTCATTTATATTGTTATTTTCACAGTTGTGGTTAGGTTGGGTTAAGTTTTAATTTGTGTAGGTTTTTTTTAGCTGCATTACATCCAGAGTGATCCTATACAAGGATATTTTCACAGTTGTGGTTAGGTTGGGTTACGTTTTAATTTGTATAGGTTTTTTTTAGCAGCATTATATTTTCAATTTATATATATATATATATACATATGTATTGATTTAAGCTTATACATATAAATACCTATATATGCATGTACTTTATACATTGTATACAATGTACACTGTACATTGCACGCGCTTTATACATATTATTAAGTGAACAACATATCAGATGTACATGCATGATTACATATATTCTAGTATTTTTTTATATTTCTAAGTACATTAATTAATCATAGAGAATATCGTTATTATTATTATCTATATTATATATATTCATATTAAACTAAAAATCAGTAAATATAGTTAAATTCAATAGAATAC
Organism: Osedax fenrisi; assembly: GCA_964019155.1. Taxonomy (NCBI): domain Eukaryota; kingdom Metazoa; phylum Annelida; class Polychaeta; order Sabellida; family Siboglinidae; genus Osedax; species Osedax fenrisi. The sequence continues at coordinate 68,350,915 of OZ025240.1, read as the reverse complement.
TCTATTGAGTATACTATGAGTATATAAAATAGCATATATGATATTTTATATACTCATATTATGATATGTTATATACTTATAATATTAAACTAAATAGTATCGGGGTACTACCTGCGGGGTACTATAGTAGGGTATAGCAGGGTATAGTAGGGTATAGCAGGGTATAGTAGGGTATGGTAGGGTACTACCCTAACGAAGTATTACGTAATCGATCATAACTTATCACTTGTGTACAGAGAGTGTGTGTACGTATGACATATGTAAATATAGTTACATATATAGTCACATATGAACATATATCATATATCCATATATGGAATAATAGATTATATATAATTATGAAATGTAGATTCATATATGTAGATATATATATATATATATATATATATATATATATATATATATATATATATATATATATATATATATGATTAGAATATATACATGTAATTGTCGATAATATATTATATTCGTGTATTTTTTATTTCCATTCATTACCGAAATCAAATTATCTATATATATACTATATATTATATAGTATACTGTGAATTAAATATATGATACATTGACTGGCTTATAAACCATATATTCTAACGCATATTACTATAGTAATATTAACCATAGGTAAATTTATCTTATAAATGTTATACAATTATAATCATAATAATAAATATAACAAATATATATATATATATATATATATATATATATGATAATAATAATAATAATATTTATTAGAAGAATTTTGTTTGTTTATTAATAACAATTGTTTCGTTTTATAGTGTGTAATATTGATATGCTTTTTCCTCCGAAAGTGATTCAAAATAATATAATATATGTTATATTATTATCTCCAATAATATAAATATGCATAATATGTAAATAGGATTATCAATATTTATATATATACATATTATGCTTATATAATAAACAATACATAACTTAGATAATTAGATAATTAGAGAATTAATCTTTTTTTTACAATATTTGTTGTTAAAATAATATAATTATATAGTTGATATACTATCGCAGTGCATAGAGCTATACGTTAAGTATACATGGTATAATACCGGGGGGGGTACACACCTAACACATTGTAGAAGTAGTACAGTTAGATACTTCTCTAGTACGTAATTATTTCATTGTTCATTGTTTAATGTCAAACTTATAGACATCTATACATATGTAGATAGGTATGTGGTGACATTAATGTATACGCACTGTATTATCACTTATTTATATTGTTATGCTTCGATATTACCACTAACAATGATATTGTGTAATACTAATACCTACATCCGTTAGGTGTCACTACTGTACACGACAACATTGTTACGTAATGTCACGTGAGATAATTTACGAATCACGAACAACTTTATCTATTCACTATAGTGGTATTATACTACATTTATTTATTAAGCCTTTACTTATCACCCCATATTTCATTGCCTCGATACTTCGACGTTACGATACACATTGACCGGATACCTAGCTAACGAATTACCTCCTTACATCAGCTACATAGCCGATTGGTTACTTCGTGACCTCGTTAATTCGTTACCTCGTTATATCGTTACCCCGCGCGATGAGTATACAACGAAGTCGCTATATAACGATGATGATCCACTACCGACGTACACAGCCCCCCTCGGGCAATGATTCATATGCTAGCGGCTATCATTTCCTTCTAGAGTTCACCTATCTGTTTGTTTATTATAATCGAGAAATAGCGAGATATAGTGAGACCGCTTCAGCCACCACCAGCGCGGCTCTATTTGTGTATTGCATAATTGATATTAGGGTCACATGTGGTATCATTAAACATCGTGTTCATGATGGAGCGTTTGACCACCACCGCATGCCAGCGCCACTAGTCACGTGGTTATCTATAAATATATATGCACACACACACAACAATAACCCTAGCCGCTAGGGTTATCATTTGCGCGATATTGATATTCACGTAATTTATTTAAATACCACTTTTATTTACGTATGTGTATATATTAATACAATAGTATATATATATATATATATATATAAACGTTAACATATTAAGTTATATATATATATATATATACACTCTATCGAGTAAATATTATATATAGTATGTGCACATGTGGTTATTTATTAAATAATATACTTACTTACTTATGTCGAACTCCCGTTCGACCCTTCTTTACAATTTTCTTCCAATCATCATCAAGTATCCTACTATATGGCAGTGAGACTTGGACGATCGACAAATCACTTGAACGGAGAATAAATGGATGCTATACAAGGTTATTAAGAATGATTCTGAATGTATCATGGAGAGACCATATAACAAATGTTGAACTCTATAAAGAACTACCAAAAATTACCGATGTTATAACTACTCGTCGTCTGCGAATAGCAGGTCACTGCATCCGTCACGACGATGAAGTATCTCATGATCTGATTTTATGGCAACCAACGTCTGGAAAAAGCAACAGAGGAAGAAAAGCTGTGACGTACATTGATAATTTAAAAAAGGATACTGGACTAGATGATGTGAATGAAATACGTAATGTTATGATGATTCGTGATAAATAATATAATAAAAGTTAATCATTGATTAAATATTAAGTTGGAAGTTAATGATTCTAAAATAGAATTAATATATATATATATATATATATATATATATATATATATATATATATATATATTTGTGTGTGTATGTTTGTGGGTGGGTGTGTGTGTAAATTTGAAGTTATTCTAGGCGTGATGATGTTATTTCCGTAATTACAATAACGATATGTAAATAGATTGAGAGACTGTAGCTGTCTGACCGCTGTTCATTTCGGCCATTGCTAATGCTATTGTCTAGCGCTGACCGCTAAATAGGCTCTCCGCACGATTCCCCTGGCGACCGCTAGAGTGTGAGTGTAGTTACACGTGACGTCTACGCTACGTTGTGTCTATTGATTCATTGTTTACATTGTTATCGTCCTACTTCCGGGCCGGTTGCCATAGTAACCGTGGACTTGCTGACGACGTCGCGACGAACGTTTATTAACCGTATTACACGAGCGTTCATCACCGCTGTCTGTTGGTATTAACACTGAACTGTTCAGTTATTCAATCACTTATACAGTTATAGTTATATATATATTATGTTTGTTTATTCAGAAATAAAAAGAAGCACTAACGTTACTGAAGTGCAGTTCCTATAGGACAAGGCATATTATTAACAATAGCTAATATAATTACAGTCAAGCGTATACGCTAACAAATAACACGATATATTTAATATATAATATATAATATATAGTACTATAGTCTATATCTATATAGATATAAAGGGTAATAAGGGTAGTAATGCGTAATAAGGAATGGCTAATACTGGTAGTATTGGTATTAATACAGAATGTAATGTCGTATGTGTTTAACTTGTGATTTGATTTTATGAAATGAAAATGGAGAAGTTGTGATAAAATATCGAATGGGTGGGTAGGATATATCCACCATATATGGCGGTAGGATATTCTTGATAGGCATATCTTGTTAATTATGTATTGCGGATTCCTATATATATCCTCTATATATATATACGGTATACTATACGGTATATACATATACTTCTATTTACATATAGTTACTGCCTATATGGCAGGATAAGTAATAAGGTGGCATGTATTAAGGTATGATATAATAACGTGAACAGATAATGAATATATTCTATCACAATATAGTGTATTAAACATACAGCATGATTAGCAATCTGTATTCACAGAATGATGTTTATGGTATCGTATCAGATCGAACTCTCAGAAGGGTGTAGGGCTAGCACTGTAGGGCTAGCGATGGTAGACTAATAAGGACAGCTAAATAGCTATATAGACGTGAGGTATATAACGTATAAGTGTACATGGGGTTATAGTACAGATAGGGTAACGGGTTTACGTGTAAAGTATTACTATAGTAACTATAGTCACTATAGTGAATACACTCGAGATTGATTACACCAGAACTCTTGATATATGTCATCATACTATTTTACTTTCCGTTAAATTAATAAACTAACTAAAACTTATATAGGTGTACTAAACCTATCCGTGTTCTTCATATGAATAAATGTAACCCGACGAGAAATATCATTTTCTATGGATAACTTATTGTCACGCGAGATAACATCGGTTTTAGTCGAGTGTAGTCACTGCAGTAACTAGAATGACACCAGGATTAGTAAGGATGTGTATATGGATATGGATTCTAACTAGCAACTTTAGTTCACCTATTACTAGGGTGCTGGAACGATTTGTATGTAGGGGGGACCAACCAATCAAAATAAATGTTGTGGTAAAAGTGGGGAGGAGTACCAATACATATGAGGTCCCCTAGATTTTAAAGTGGGGGGGTATATCCCCCGTCCCCCCCCTGTTACGAGCCCCTACTTATTACCATGGTACAGGTATGTTACAAGCGTGCGTACCGTGTTTATATATTACGTTAACTATTTAATCAGAATGCACATGTAATGTAAGCATCATTTAATGTAAGTAGCATGTGATGTAAGCATCATGTAATGTAAGTAGCATGTGATGTAAGCATCATGTAATGAGAGTATCGTATAATGTAGGTATCATGTAATGTGAGTATCGTATACTATAGGTATCATGTAATATGAGTATCGTATAATGTAAGTAGCATGTAATGTAAGTATCATGTAATGTAAGTAACATGTGATGTAAGTAGCATGTAATACAGTTTATAACCTAATATGGTTATATGATAAATGATTGCGATTACTAAGGGAGTTAACATATAAACTTTAATTTGCGATGATGTAAACTTCTTTCTATATTTTCGAATTCAAAAGACTAGGAATCTATGTAACACATTTAAGATCAGAGGTCAAGTTTATAAGTTGAATAAGTGGGATGCAAATTACATACTTGAAAGTGAAATAATAATATTTTAAGTAATATATATATATCTACGTCGTAGTAGGTTTTAATATTATACAATGATTATGTGTCATAGAGATTAGTAATCATGTCATTAGTAAGATGCCCTGCCTAAGTAGATCTGTAATAGGCGAGTTATTATTTAAGTTGCTATAACTGATCGAGGTAAACGAAATACTAGAGAGAGGTGTCAGTATTGCGAAGTGTTATCACAGGCGTACACATGATAGGGTTACCTGTTACCTAATTGGCTTAGGTACTTCTATAAACTTATTTATGGAAGTTTTCAGACTTGTTTTTCAATGTATTTATTGGGAAAAAATGTATCTTTTGAGCTTTGACTTGAATATTACAATTGAGTCAATTGATCGGATATGATGAGGGAGATCATTCCAGATTTGTGGAGTATGGATGGAGAAAGATTTATATTGGGCAGATGTTAAATGTGATAGAACTGGAGTTTTTAATTTTAATTTGTTTATGTGACTTTGTTCGTAAATAGTTGTGTTGGGAGTTAGTAAGGTGGCGAGATAGTCTGGTGTGTTATGATGTGTAGCTAAATGTATGGTGAGCGCAATTTTGTAAATGATACGTGATTTTATTGGCAGCCAATGTATTTGGTTCTTAAAGGGGATATATGGTGTCTGGAATATTTAGCTATGTTGAATATAAATCTGATGGCTGAGTTTTAATGGAGTTGGAGTTTATTTATTATAGATTGTGAGGAAGCATAGAGACAGTAATTAAAGTAATCTATAGATTGCCTATAGGCGGGGAAGAATGGGGGATGTAGTGAGAAGTTTTGCAGAATTAAAATTAATGAATGGTCTTATTGTTCGTAAGTTATGTAGTATGTAGTTAATTGACTGTGATATTGATCTAGTCTGAATGTGAAATTGTAGTGTTGGGTCGATTAATATACCAAGATTTTTTACTTTATTAGCATAAGAAATACTCAAATTTGTAATGGTAATTTGTGGTGGAAGGAATATATTAGAAGATGTTTTAATATGCAATTATTCAGTTTTAATACAGTTTAGTAATAAGGAGTTGTTGGTAAGCCAGTTATGTATATCAGTAATGCAGTTGTTAAGTACATGTATGTCATTGTTAAGGTATAACAATATACAGTGTAACTGTATGTCATCAGCATACGAGTGATAGTATATGGTGGGGTATTTATCAATAATCTTAAATAATGGAAGTAGATAGGTATTGAACTGGAGTGGACCAAGTACATATCCTTGAGGTACCCCATGAGTAACTTTGCAAGTTTTAGAGATTAGTGAATGTATGCTAATTTGGTAAAAATGATCAGTTAGGTATGATATGAACCAATCGAGTGCAGTACCAGAGATTCCGATAGAGGTTAGTCGATTTATAAGTATATTGTGGTCAAGGGGATCGAATGCAGCTGATAAATCAAGGAAATTGACAACTGAACATTGTGGTGATGCAGCAGATAAGTGAACGTGATTAAGGATATGTATCATTGCAGTTGCAGTACTTATGTGCTTGGTATCGGCACTCTGATATGGGTTAAATATATGATTTTCATGAAGATATGAATTTAGTTGACGAGCAACAACTCGTTCTATAGACCCTATAGGGTTTTCTCAACCCTATAGGGTTTTGGAGAAACTTGGGTTGACACGACGTAATGTCTGTAGCGAGCTAACTAAACCATGTATTACGATTTCATGTTTCATATGACTTTTGTTGTTGGAAATTTAATCAATTTATATATTTATTTTATTTTGTTATGTATTATCAACACTTGTGATATTTTAAAATATAACGAATGTCCATAAATAAATGATTACCCTACCCTACCCTACTTTATATTACCATAAATTACCTTATTTTTAGCTACGTTATGTTAATGTCCTACGAATTTCAAATAATTTGAGATATAATCGATATAATATTTAATCACGTAGTTTCAATGTAACCATGTGTAGGGTGATTATTATACAGTATAATACAATATAGTAGTTAATAAAAATATTAGTTAATAAAATGCCTGTATGATGTGTACATGTATATATATATATATATATATATATATATATGTATACAGACAGGCTCATTAAACATACACACGTAACGATGAATGCAATGACACCCCTCTATTATCATCCTCCATTGTTGTAGCCGTCATCATTATCGTGTAGTACAGGGTACCTGCATGAACTACTTGTTACTTGTACCCGGCATTACAATACACACACTACTACACTACACTACAATAACACCGTTGATTAAATTCGCATAATTAATAAATGTCACCCCGCCCGCCAGGTAATATATTAATAGACCTGCAGCGGAGGCAGGAGGCAGGATGAGGCAGCAGGAGATGCTGGAGAGATCGCATCGTTACGTCCGTAGCGCTGTAGCGGACAATTGATGACTTCCGGTGTGCGGGTTATCGGTGTGTGGGTGTGCGTGTGAGTAGTGGTATACTCAAGCGTGCACGACGTGTATAGATATGTACATATGTATACGTATTCTATAGGTGACGGTACTTCTTCTATAATTAGCTCAATATATATATATATATATATATATATATTTGTAAGGTTATACATTTTAGAAAATGATAATATAACTATAATGTATTAATGATAATGATAGATAGCCTTATTAGTAAACAAGCACCAACATGTTACTCCTACATAGATAGTAAACACTTATTTATAAATATTCCAGTGTTAATACTTTACTGTATTTAACGTATGTAATATTCAATAATCTACTATAAGTACTACTACAGTTACTATAGTACCTATATATAATATAGTATAGTATACTATAATAAGTACAATGGTACTCTATTATATAATTACAGTATTACGGTGTTACGATATCTCCTACAGATAATGTATTTATTTCATAAATACGTAATTTTGTTATTCAAATATCTCCATTTATATTTTATACTATAGTATACTATATATTTGTATTCAGTATCATTTTTAAATAAATATTTATTATATATATATCGAGTTTCTGAAATATCGAACTATAATTACATGTATACATGTATATATATATATATATACGTGTATATATGTATATACATGTATATATCTAGGGATACAAATCTAAACAATAATTTGTAAAATTCTTAGTTATCGGAGTTTCTGAGATATAGAGAGTCTATGAAATATAGATATCTATAATCTCATATCTGCCCCTTCTCCCTCAGGTGTAAACTACATGTTCTTAAAAACATGGAAATTTCCATAATCTATAAATCCATATATTCTTTCAACCATATATATATATATATATATATATATATATATATATATATATATATATATCTGATATAATTCAAAAACGTACCATAGTACCTTATGTTAGTTACTAAAATTCTCTTCCTTATCTCTCTAAACTATAATAATACTTCCCTATATTTCTTGACCATTCCGGTCCTACTCTATGGAATTCCCTCCATCCTACATCCGTTATATTAGAGCCCCAGCGATTTATAATTCTTACTTCTTATTTCCTTCTTCCTCTAATCACTAAATCATCCAAATTAGTATTACTAGGTTTCCTATATTCGTTATTTGTGTCTCGTTTTATCTTTAAAGTATTATTATTATTATGTACTAATTGGTATCTTATAATGTTATTATTTATACTTTTATTATTATTGTATTCCCGCTCGGGCGAAGGGGTCTACTTTATTGCAACCGTGTATCGTCATCATCAGATGTATATATAATAATAATAGTCATATGACTTCAAAAATAGTAATAATGGCGTCATTATAATGACTATTATATTAATATAATATTAAAAATATATAGATACTAAAAAAACAAAAAAAAATAGAAAATGAATAACAAAATTGAACGAATTTTCAATGATTTAAAATGGTCATACAGTTTACGTTTAAACAATGAAAGTATAGTTGTACAACGAATATCACATGACAGTGAATTCCAGCTTTTCGGAGAAATAACCTAGAAATCTGATTCAGAGTAGGCCAAATATTTTGAGCGTTGCACCAATGTCATGACGTGGCACTTCCGACTAGATATGTCAGAATTTCGAATAATAATAAATTGTGCTAGCTATTTAGGAAATCTAAAGTGTATATCTTTATATCTTACTAAACAAAATGTTCATTTATATTTTTATTAAATAGTTTACTGACTACTAAACATCATATGTTTATCGGCGTCATATAATATAATAATAATGAAGGAAATAACAATTTGAACATAACAAATAAGAACAATAACAAGAACAATATATATATAAAAGAACAAGAACAATATTAAATAATGCAGTTATAAAGAAATAAAATAATGATATACTTTACGTTTAAACAAAGGTTCAGACTCGGTTGATCTGATGTCAGCTGGCAATGCATTCCAACATTTAGGAGCTGCGACAGCAAATGCCGATTCGGCATATATTGTGGCAGTGATAGGTTAGTGGAGCATCATAGTCGAGCCAACACGACGAGGTATATAATCCGTTCGTATAGTAATAATATTCGCGAGATAATTAGGGCTGGCTCGATAGATGGCTCGATGCGTTATGCAAAGGAGACGGAACTTGCAAACTATCCGGAACTTTAACCATCCAAGCGAATGCATCAGAGATGAGACGGAAACCATTATTCGACGTTTAATTTTATAGAGGATTCTTACTGCACGACGCTGAATAGTTTCAAGTCTGTACAATAAATGGAACACCACAGGAGTGAACAAAAGGTACAGACAAAGACGAATTAATTTTTACAGATGAAGATCTATTAGATACAAATGAATTGAACCAGTTAATAACTTTGCCGTTAATACCAATCTCGCGTAGACGAAACGAAATAATTTGAAGATTAAGAGAGTCAAATGCACACGATAAATCTAACAGAACAAGATAACAAGGACTTTTGGCATCGAGGTATAAGAGAATTTCACTAATAGTAAGATTTAGGGATGTCTCAGTGCTACGGTGAGGGAGATAAGCGCTTTGAAAGCAATCGACAATATTATTGGAAGTAATACACTGTATTAGCTGTGAAGAGACAACTCGTTCCAAATTCTATGACTTAGATGAGAGTTGGTATATTGGTATGTAGTTAGCTAAGTTGGAGTGATCTAAAGTCGGTTTCTTGAGTAATGGTGTTATATACGAGTATTACATCGATTGTGGTACAACAGCAGTGATAAGAGACAAGTTGATTATATCTGTAATAAAACCAATGAGATAAGGAGAGATGGAGTGGAATAGGCATAATGGAACAGGATCTAATGGAGAATAGGATTTTAGAGAATTCAGTAACGATAATACAACTGTCTGAGATGGAAGTTTGAAGCATGACCAATGGTTAGTAGAGCTAATATGTGTTACATCAAAAAGAGCGGGATCAAATCTAGGGAGAGAATCAATTATCAAAGAAATCTTTCGTTGAAAGAAACTTGAAAAGGCAGTGCACAGAAAAGAGTCGGATTGATCTGGAAGATGTCTATTAAGATCTCGACCAATCAATTTAAATGATAGTTTAAATGCTTGTTTAGAGGACATACCCAAATTATCAAGCTTACCAGAAAGTAGGATGATTTATAGGTGAGAAGTTTACATCTATAAATTGAGCGAGATAATTTGAAGGCTTTAAGATCAGAATCAAGGTTGGTCGATTGGTATTTTGTTTGTAGTCGTCTAAGTGAACGACGTAGATTAACTAGCTCATTACTAAACCAAGGAGATTTGGAATATGATCGATTGGGAGAATCAGTGACAGGTGCAAATAATTCAAGAGAATTCGAAACAGCTGTGTTAAAATTGTCAAAAAGAGAGTCAGGTAAGATATGACACTGATGTATATCGAGTTGATAACAAACGGATCTAACAAAAGAAGTTATATTAATAGCAGATATCTTTCTAAATGAACTTACTGGTCGAGGAATGGTAAAAGTTGGCAATAGCAACTCAAATGTAACTGCAAAATGATCAGAGATTAGAAAGCTTTGAAAAGGAGATGAGACAAGTTTAGACGAGGATGGTGATATAACTAGATCGATACAGTTGCCGTTAGTGTTAGTGGGGAAATGTATATGTTGCGTTAGAGAGAACTCATAAAGCAGACGTTTTAAAGATGATGCAGGAGTATTAGAATAATTATATTGTATATTAAATCACCAAGAATAATTGTATTATCAGAAGAAATAGATTCAAAAATATACGTAAGGTCATCGAAAAATGCAGTTATGCTAGAAGAAGGGGGACGGTAAATAAGAACAATATGTATTGTATAAGATGAAAATCTGAGATGGCAGATCAAGATTTCACATGAAGAGCAGAAGAATAGTAGATAAGACAAGTTTCAAATTAGATGAATATACCAGTGCAAGATCACCACCACGAGAAGAATTCGATCTATTCGCAAGAATTACATTATATCCTCGAGGAGTTATATGTTCACTTATTATACTTTTATTTATAGATAACTCATTACTTCTTACATAATATATATATATATTTTCTTTTGTAAAGTTAAATCTTATTAAATAGTATTGTTCACATATATATATATATATATATATATATATATATATATAATACAAATACAAATATATAAATATAAATCTGAATAATATGTTTTGTAATTGCAATAATATAATGTGTAATAACTTATTACTAATAAGGCAAATTAGAAAAATAATAAAATTTTATATTTTAAGAAACGCAATTTCATTAGTTTTATTACATTATCTTTTTAGGATCAATTTTTATAATATCAAGTATTACATACGTATATATATATATATATATATATATATATATATATATAATATATACATTTATAATATTCTTTAATATGTACTTATCATCGGCGTGGGAAAACCCTCGTACACGTATATATACGTATATATATATATAACAATAACAAAAAATAAAATAATAAAACGATAATAATACATCATTGATATAACATGGTTTCATTGAATAGAGGAGAAGTGAGATTTAAAAGGATTTTATTTTATATCGGAGAAATATAAAGGTAGAGAAGTGATATTAAGTGTATTGTCACATGGGAGAGAATTACACCCGCAGTGAACGATATGTATGTTAAAGATAATACATGCGATTACTAAGTATATATATATATATATACGTATATATATATATATATATATATATATATATATATGTATACGTATACGTGTATATAATATGTGCAATGCACGTAGTGACTTATAGGTTTTAACCTCTCATATAGATTTTAAAGCAAATTTAGATTTTACTTTTTATAATTAGCGAGATATCGAATAAATTAAATAAGCACTGGTATTTAACGATTATTTGAAGGCAAGAGAATATTGCACTGATAACTGATGTATATATTAAGTAACCTATCTTGATACAATGCACTAGACCATGACTAGCATTAATTGCGAGATATGAACTCTGTTTGAACTGTATCATGAATATTTATACATTATAATGTACCAATTATTGTATGAAATATTACAATTAATATACATATATATATATATTTATATATATATATATATATATATATATATATACCTATTATAATATATATATATATATATATATATATATATATATGTTATTAACACCCATGTTAATATAAAAAGGCCTATAGGAATACAGCCTATAGTATACTTGTCTTATCGATATATTAACATATAAGTAGATACACGAATATAAACTATATAAATATAAAATAAACTAATAAAATGTCTAATAGAAAATATCTATAGATAATGTAATAGTATTAAATAATATTCTCACAATATTAAACAATATTAAACCCAATAAAATTACATAACAATAAGTATAGTATAAATGATTAGTTAATTGAATAGTTAATTGTTAAATTGTAATATTGCAAATATAACACCTATATATATATATATATATATATATATATATATATATGATATATTACAATATTAATACTCGGTATGCTGAATGTGAAGTTAATTATAGCGGAAGTGACGCGCATTAGTTTACGTAACAGTAACACACGGCTGACACTTCGCTTACTGTAAACAACCCACGGACATCACGTGACATGTACTACTGGACGGAATGGACCTAGTGGCAATAGTAGCTATTACGCAGCCTCTACACGCGAGGGTGGGAGGACACTTACGACGCACGTTTTAGACCACGCCCATCGGTCTGTCAATCAAACTCGGGCGGTAGTTGTTTACGTTTCGGATTTCCACTCTCCTAATCAGCGTTAAAAGATACTTCGTAGCGTTCGAATGGTTTCAGTAGTAGTTGGCGGTGTAGTGGGCGGTAGTAGTGGGTGGGATGTATACGATAAGTTTACGTTGTAACAAGTGTGTGACATTTACGTGGGGTATACCCATATATATATATATGAGTGTATGTGTGTGCGTATGCGTGCGTGTGTGTGCGTATGTTTGCGGGTATGTGACACACTATGCATGCACACAGTACACCGATCCACACTTTTATATCGACTATGGGGGCCGCATATGTTGTATTTTAGAAATTGATTGAAAGAAAATTAATCAAGTTTTACATGTATTCTATATTTATAGTATATAGTATAACAGGAACCACGTGATATTGATTAATAACATATGTTTGACTATGACTAGATCACATGACATTATATTACAGCATAGTTACGAACACTAATAAGTATCAGGATTAAGGTTTCCCTATAGGGTCGCTATAATGTCGCTATTCATGCGTGTGTGTATATGTATGTATGCAGTGCCGCACGTGAGTGTGTGTTGGTGAGTATTTATATAAGTGTATAATTTACACTGTATATATATATATATATGTGTGTATAATATACAGTGTATGTGTATGTATATGAATATATCACATATACGTGGTTGTATACATTGGTGTGCGACTTACAATGTGTGGGGGTATGAGTAGGTTTGTGTATATAGGTATCTATGGTTATATGCTAATTTTTGTATACCTACATATATATATTTTATAAATATTTATTTAACTATTAATATATGATGATTATGATGATGATGATGATGAAATATTGTTTATTAGGCACCGTTACAAAGTGAAGACACTCCTCGTAAGTGCACGTAAAATAAATAATAAAAAATAAAACACATCAACAAAAAACGAACTGAGAAAATTGGAAGTAATAAGAACGAAATATAAAAGATAATAATATCATTAGGAAATTAGTTAGAGGATATATATAAATATATATATATATATATTATTTGAGATGTGTTTTGAAGGAGGTGAGATATTTAATGTATATTATAGATGAATGGAGTACATTCCATAGAGATGGGATAATGTATGAGTATGTATTTTCTGGAATGTAAGGAAATATTGTTGTGGGAGAACTATATATATATAATGTAAGTTGAATGAGTATACTATAGTTTAGGTAGTAGTACGAATTAAGAATAATTTAAATATATAAGAAGGAGTGGATGAATATATAGATGTATGGATAAGGGAAATGCATCTAATTATGGATCGTTTTTTATAGGTAACCAGTTTGGCAGAAGTTGAAAGGAGTCAGTAGAGGAATGTTCAGATAGTCTAATATTGAACATGGGTCGTATGGATGATCTGATGATCCTATTTAATGGGGCGATTAAGGTATACCTATATATATATATATATATATATATATATATATATATATATATATAAATATTTAAATATATATATATATGTTTATATATATATATATTTATATATAACTGCCTGTGTGGTTCAGTGGCTAAGGCGTCAGATACACAAGCAGTAGGACATGGGTTCGAGCCTCGTCCGGACCATTAATTAATTTTATAAAATGGGTCTTAAAATATTATTTAGAAGTGATCTTATATAATTGTGTATAAATAAATGACCGGCTCTCGTTAAAACCCTAGATGCCTTAACATGAGAGCGGCTTCGAAGGGACATTAGAACCATATATGGTTATAAGTGAAAACTTCATCTAAGTTCCTGGATGGGATGAAAGGACTCCACAAATAAAAAAAATAAAAAAAATAACAATAACAATATATATATAATATTTATGTATAGAAATATTAACGGAGTTCCCGTGAATAACCCCAGTGGTCAAGCAGTGGTCAAGCAATACGTACTGTCAGGGAAGTATCGCTACTGCTACAGTCACTACAGTCACGTGCTAACGACCATTGTATAATGTTATGTAATACTCTCGACGTATTACACACTATGATGTCATCGTATACACACGCTTACGGTATCTACTAATATTATAATATAATCATAATATAATTATAACGTATAATATTACACATAATCGTATAATATTATGTATAAATTAGTAGTATATTATTATTTTGTGGTATTCATAATTAATGGTCTAAGGTCGTACGTATTGTATAGCTATATCATAGACTACATCCACGTAAATGTATACTGTAGAGAATACAGTTCAGTATACAGCGTACCTGATAGACCTTCATACACTACACTATAATAACACTAATACAATCATACTTTACAATAATAACTTTCAATATAAAACCCAATACACCGAACAAAACTACACTGTCTTGACATAGGGGTTCCCCAATGAAGTGTATTGGGTCCTCTAGTTTTATTATTAATACTAGTAGTAGTAGTAATAATAAGTAGTATACTACTACTACTACTACTACTACTACTAATATTACATGTATACATATATGTACTATTATATTAATGTGATATAATATGTATTAATAGGATTTATCTTAAATGTTCCACACTTTCGTAAGAGAATGTTTCTATAATATTAAGTTCTTAACATTAAATGTTTACCATAAATTAACTTAAAACTATTATATATTACCTATAGGTAAAATACATAAATATTGACATATTTTTATCTTAAATTTTCCTTTTTTTAGATGTTAGCATTATTAATTATTAAGTATAATTATATAAATGTAAAAATCAAGAATAAAATACTAAATTAATAAAATAAATAGTAAAATATATCAGATATAAACTATTAAAATGATTTAATATATATAATAATTATTTCATATCGCATACTTCATATATTTATCGAAAATATCAAAATAGACAAGTAAACATAATATCCCTCTAATATTTTCACGGAAATGTCCATAAAACATTTACATATTGTTGATCTATATTATCGAGAAATATGATTTATACGACATAAGAATATATTAGGACGATCTATGAATGTATGTATTCGTATTTCTATGAAATAAGCGTTAATGAATCCTTTATATAATTACATACACATATAAGCCATGCATATATGGTCAATGATAAATCATGAATATATTGGAAAACTATGATGTAACTATCGATGATGTAACTATTTATATGAATAACAAGTTAATTCGTTGAATAAACAAGAATTACAAAAATATACAAGTTATAGAGACAAACACATAGAAAATAGTGATCAATGTGTAAAGTTATATATGTTATGATAGCAGACGAGTAAATATTTACACACTTCTAAACGAATAATTATAGATAACATCTCGATCGATCTTTATATATAATATATATATATATATATAATATATATCTATATCTATATATATATATATATATATATATATATATATATATATATAATATCTATATCATTATATATGGTATACTATAATGTATACGATATATTTGGAAGCGGTAAACATAAATATAATAATAATAATAATTATAGTAATTACTATATTATATCAATATAATATAAATAATAATAATAATAATAATAATAATGAGTTAATAACATAATAATATCATACCAATAACTAAACTATTGTACGTAATAACGTGGTCAGTGGTCAGTGTTGACCAGTGGTCAATGGTCACTGATGAATGGCACGGCGACAGCGTGTGATCATGTGATATCAGCGAACAATACGCATCAGCTCGCTGCAGCAGCATTATTATGATTAATGTATGTCACGTGACCGTCACGTAGCGAAGACCTACCCACGTGGTACACACACGTGGTACACACACGTTACTAGAGAGGGGGGTCGGTATATAACGGTATTATAATTAGTGTGTTCGCTATAGCTATACGCGTGTAATTAATGTGTAAATAAGTATTGGATACTGCTTATCAATATGATTACATGTGTAGTATATGGGTATATATACGTGCAGTATGAGTGAGTGATAAACATGATATTGATTGTAGATTTGATCTTTAAATCAGGTACATTTATATATGATATTTGAGAATACCCACACATTTTATTTAATTTTGGTCACTATTTTGACAGCATCTTTCTTGGTAAGATGTAACATGGAATAGATAGTCAAATTCAAAAAAATATAAATATGTATATTTTTCACATTTATAATTAAGCTACAATCGTGACATTTTCAGATTATGTGAAATGTGTACAGTTCCTATGAATAATATCAAATACATAACAACAACAATTATATTTCTAGAATTTTCCAGAATTTTGTTTAACCTCTTGTAATTTTTTACAGAATCATTATATTTGATAATTTTATATTATATATAATAGCAATACATTAATCACTATATATAACAACTTAGCAGCATACGGGGATTAACGGTTTATAAAATTAAAAAAAATTGATTACTATAGTATACATGTAAAATGTATGATATGTCAAAATATCATATATTAAAAACATATATAAAGCATAATAAACATAATTTTATAACACTACATTTTCTAATAAAATAATGATTAAAACAATGGCGCAAAAATGACTGTTTACATATATTATAACACTGTTTTTCAATAATTTATATAGATGCAATATATGTCAAAATCATGAAAAATTATACAAGTTATATACATTTCATATACAAATTGTAAGAATTGGCTAAAATAACTTTTACCATAATAATAAGAGTCAAAAAGCAGATAAATAATATAGTAAATTTATAACATCAATTATCTCAGAATATTTGTTTTTATGTATGAACATTTCTATTTCTCAGTAATTAATTAACTATAGTTTATAAAGTTTATAAACTTAGTCAAATTTTCACAGTATTTTAAGTATTATATGTATATTGTAGCTATAGAAAATATTTGTGATTAGATATAGAGTTGATAAATAATTGATAATTCAATTTTTAAAATAAATATTTAATTTAGATATATTTTTTACTTTTTTAAAATGCTGATATTTTCAAAACTAATATTTTAATCATTTAAACATTATAAAGAACAATCAAAACAATATATCTTAATGTTATGCAATTTAAATTATGTGAAAATCTTAATTATTTCGGGAGATTTTGAATTTTCAACAACAAAAAATATCCTATCTAATTACATTAAAATCTAAAGACCGTGAACCCCCTTAACACATACGCTATGTGACATAACACATTATTGCATAATTCCACATTTCGGTAATCCTTTAACTCACGCTGCGAATCTCATATCTTATTTGCATGATATTCTGAATCTCGGATAAGTCGGAAATCTCGCTAAGTCGGACACTTTTCCCGATCCCTTGCGAGTCCTACTTATCACGAGTTTACTGTATATGATAAAATAAAATAGTATATGTAAAAAATAATGAAGTAATGATAATTGAAACAATAAAAAATAAACATATGTATTATTTTTCACATTGTATACTTTACATTGTCAGTTTACAACTCGCTTCATAATCAGGGGTATATATTCAGATATTAGCCTGCTTCTTTAAACAAGTTTATGTATGGTACTTATAGTTACTTGTGACATATGTCATTTTAAAGGAAATAATAATCATAAAAATGTTCTGCATTTTATATAATATTATATTAAATAATATATTTATATCAATAATAATATGTTCCACGCTCTGGGATAAGTTCCATAAGTCTTAAGTCTTAAGTGGTGTAAGAAATAAGTAATAACTTGTAATACAAAATAATTTGTATACACATTATTATATTTTACTAAATGAATAGAAAATTGAATATATTGAAACAAATTTGATAAAATAAATTAGAAACACATAATTTCTTAATAATGAGGTTATGCAATACGTATACAGTTAACTCTCGATATCTCGGAATTCAAGTAACCTAAGAAATGTGCTTGAGATATCTAGTTTCTAAAATGTCGAAATATTCTTAAATCTATTGAAACCCAATTGGAATTTGTAAAAAGTCTGAGTTAGCGGTATTTCTGAGCTATAGATAGTCTAATTTATCTAGAGTCGAATGTACACATATGTATATCGAGTAGCGAATTATTACACATATAAACAAACGGCTACTAAACGCTAACACACACGTGGTAAACAGATATAACACGTGGCATACCGTAGTCGTGTAACTCTCTCTCGCCGGCACATGACTCCCACGTGACTAACAGAGCATCACGTGATATCGAGGGCGGACCTCCACACGTAGTCACACGTGTTCATCTTCAGCCGAGTGCGTTACGTAATACCCTAGCCGCCTATATGCCGCGCTAGGGTATTGGTGATGGGGAGAGGGTGGGGTGATTATGACGTTGAAGTGGTTAGATATTGTGGTATATACGTGTGTGTGTGTATGTGTTTGTATATATATATATAAATATATTTGTTTACTTATCCCATGGCCTCGAGTGATTGTATACGATCGTATACGACCCTATAGGGGCGCCATCGTAGATTTTGAAACAACTTCTCGCCATCTACTGATATCGCCTGTCAACCTTAAGGATTCGGAATCACTTAAGTTGGTACATTCTGCTACGTTATGCTGCCACCGTTTACGCTGACCATCACGTTAGCGACTACCTCTCACTGTACCCTGTAGTGTAGTTTTAGAAAGGCCCGTTGAACGTGTTTCATGTCCAACGGACATTGTCCGTACCATTTTAGCTTTCTCTTCTTAACCGTAGAAAGTAATTCTTCTTATTGGCCATTTTCTAGCTTTATTCTGCTCCTCGCATCCTCATTAGTAATATGATACGTGTAGTTAATATTGAGGAGTCTCCTGAAACAGCGCATTACCATTGCTTGGATTCTGCGCTGTAGATCTGATGTAAGTGTCCAAATTTCACAGGCATAAAGAAATATGGATAAAACAAATGAGCGCATTAGACGGATTTTTATTTTAACGCTATATTTTTGTCAATTTAAATATATATATATATATATATATATATATATATATTATACTATATTCGTATACTACATACATATGCATATTATTACATGTAATAACACGAGAGCGAGTATATACCCGTGTATAGCCGCACCGGTGTGCACATCTAGCGGGGCGGCACTGCACTAGTTCTCTTTGAACCGGATACCCCATGATGAGCTAATCTATCGGCAGCATGTGCTACTGGTGCTACTGATGGTGCTGGTGGTGATGGTGATAGTTACATTAACTATACATGTGTGGGGGGTGTACCCATAGGGGTAACCACTCTAAGTATCTTATTGTTTAGCGACAGTGGTGACATAAGCTGTAGCGGTTAGAACTAGTTTCCCTAAAGTATATTATGTGTATATACATACTTACTTACTTTTACTTTTATCCCATGACTCTTGAATCGTAGGGGGGAATATGAATATTTCACACAACAGCGTCGCCATTTGTTTCGATTTGTTGTCATCATCAGTAGGTCACCGAGATCTGTTGATGTATATACATATATTATATATATATATATATATTCATGTGTTTTCAATGGTATTATTTTAATTTTAATTAATCATATATATATATATATCAGGTATACCTAATTATTTATTCTTATATATCGTCCATGAATACATGTACATGCATTGTTTGTACGAAATATATATATATATATATATATTACATTTAATCGATATGTCAAAATTCGTGTATCGTATATTTGAAATAATCACAAATAATTAGTTTAACATTCATATTAGCTAAATAATGTATTGTTAAAAATGGAGCTGTTTTCGGATGATGGATCCGAAATCATGTAGTTGTTATGCCATGGTTTCAATATTGAGAAATACACGCCTGTATTAACTCGTGTATTATTAAATATATGCTCTTCGTATTAGTATGTTGATGCCGAACCGATAATTATGTTTTTATTTTTTTTAAACGACCCCTATTCGAACCGAAAAGATACTACTTCATCTAATAACACAATAGTATTTCTATATTTTCTATATTCAGTTATTTTCAATATTATACTATATTATATACACAAGATCCATTATATTTTAATTGAACCTATATTGACTTTGAAACTATTGTTTACGTGATAAGTAAGCATGAGTTTGCATCAATTTAATTAATTTTAAGTATATTTTTAATTTAATTTACTCGATCGATTCGAATCGAAATAAATACAAATATATTATCAAAATTAAGAAATGTATGTATTTGGTATTAAATTAATTTAATTAATATCGTATACTTATATTTAATGTAAATCTGTATCTAAATGATTTTCATTTATTCAAGCAATACATTTGATATTTGATGACAGTATGATGTTGATAATATATTAATAATATTGGTTCTAAAGCTAATTCGATGAACAAAGATTCCGATACTACATGAATATATTGAGTCTCGTTTAACTTTACCTTCTTAACCTTTCTGTTTGACTAAATGTCTGCTTTTAAATATGAAATTATATGTATGTTTCATATTGAGAATGCATTATAGTGTTTGTGACTAAGACGTTATCGATGACTCATGCATTATGAGTCATATATTATGACTCACAATTGGTCATCATTTACACCACTATACGTATAAGTATAGATACACGTTATCGTATAAGGGTGATAAGGTAAAGATAATACATTAGTGGTTGCCATGTTGAAATAATGCTTACAATTAATAAGATATTACCGTAAGAGAGAATATGTTATATAGGAGCTGTGATATCCAACTATATCGTGGTCACTATTTATTATATGTGTGTATATAGGTATGAGATATATTGTTTAATATTATTATGTTTATTTTTCTATTATATAACTAAGTTTGACATTTAGCTTTTTAGGCGTGAAATGGTATTTAAAGATCAAATAGATTTCAATAATAGATTTCATCAGTGAAAAGTGTATACACACACATACATACACATATATATATATATATATATATATATATATATATATATATAT
The DNA here is from genome assembly GCA_964019155.1 of Osedax fenrisi. Lineage (NCBI taxonomy): Eukaryota > Metazoa > Annelida > Polychaeta > Sabellida > Siboglinidae > Osedax > Osedax fenrisi. The sequence continues at coordinate 68,328,902 of OZ025240.1, read as the reverse complement.
ATATATATAGATAAATGTAATCACGTTCCTAATCTAACATGGGTATACAATTCACTTAGGTATAAATATATGTCTATATAATATTGTTTTTACAAGTATACAAATTAGTATAGTGTATATATATACGTGTGTAGACTAATTATATATGTGCAATTATGAAGTTTGTGTTGTGAACATGATTATAGATAAAAGATAAGGACGAAGGAGAAAAAATCCTACCTGTCAATCAAGCCGTCGCCTAATTGGTCTGGGTACATGTAATGTGCTAACACGTGTACTATAGTATGTATTAAGGCTATATACCTAGTTGGTGTACATTCCTAACCGGTGTTCGCGAGGTCACGTAACCCGTGCACTAGGCCATAACCTTGATGTCCCTGCGGCATATATACAGACACAGTTAGTTATTAAACTAATTATACATTATATATACACGTGATTATATTCGAATATAGCTTACATGGAGCATTGTACCTATAGTATGTACCTATATCTTAAAGTATCTTAAAGTAGATCATATAAACATGATGTTGTAATTATATAGTGCCGGTATGTGTATGTATTCGTATATAATATATACGCATACAATATATTATATAATCCAATATATATATATATATATATATATATATATATATATAATATCAGAGTAGATACAGAAGCAAGAAGCGCTTATCGGGGTATCTATGTTATAACTCTATAGAGTTATGTTAAGTTTCGATGATACAATAAAAATATTAAATAAAAATAAAAATAAATTGTTGTTGTTTGTTATAGATTATATATATATATATATAGATATTTACTATATACTTTATGTGTATGTATAGTGTATGTGTGTGTATATATATATGTGAATATGTATGTGTGTATGTGTTGGCATATCGAGCATCAATTTTAGAATAATATCATTTATACAAATATAAAAAATGAATATCAATAAAGATGAAACAAATGAATTATTAATGTTAAATATATATGTATGTGTTCGTGTGTAATTTATTTCCATTAGTATAATTATGTAATATATTATTGATAGGTTATTCTCCTCCTATAGGATATCCTATCGTGGGTATGGTATTGGTAATGGGGCAGGGTTACCGTTACATAACGTAGTATGATATATCATCTGTAGACGTTATATCGATATCAATAATAAATAGAATATACTATAGTGTTATAATTATATATAAAGTGTACTATAGTATACATACCGTTACTCGATGCAGTGAACTCCCGTTAGTGGAACCCTCTTAGTGTATACCACGTATACTATGTTGTATTTACCCGGATATTAACATAATACGTACGTTTTGACATGCTACGATATATGGTTATGATGTTATATAAGTAATATATATATATATAAATTATTTATAAATTAGTAAATATAATGTTAACAAAGGGGCAAAATTAATGATACATTAATGACGATAGTTTAATTACAAGAAATAATGTCTCCGCAGATGTAATAATAATAATTTTAGTTTTAGTCATGACATTACATAACTTAGTCATTAAAATGAAATGATTTATCTCGCACATTAATATTCATGACTAATCGATCGTCTGCCGCCGCCGCAATGATCATAGATTCATCAAAGATTATAATAATATAATGTAGAGGATTAATGAGGATCGATAGGGGATTTTCTTAATTTCTAAATATCGCTATGGGGAGAGATTATAATCTCTTGATTCGTATCTAATTTAATATATGTGTACATACATAATATATATATATATATATATATATATATATATATATATATATATATATATATATGTATATATATATATATAATGGACATACGAGTTTACTACTTATTCCGCCATAGTATAATCTGTACATGCATACATGTTATACATTATTATATATATAGAGAGAGTTTACATAATGCATATATTATAGTATTATACTACAGTATCATACATGATACTGTAGTATACCGCATATAGTTGGCATATGTAGACTGTGCGGCGCAGACACATGTCTTGTTTGAATGGCATACATACGTTTTAAATTAAAACTGAGTTTACACAACGCATGTGTTACCATTCAAATATATAAGTCGCTTTGATGAAAATAATAAAATATGTATATATATATATAAACTGCCTGTGTGGCCCAGTTGACTAAGACACTCGGATAGTAGGACGAGGGTTCGATCTCTGTCCGAATCTATAACATAAGTCTTAGAATAATATTTAGAAGTGATATTATATAATTATGTATAAATAAATGATCAGCTCTCGTTAAAACCATGGATGCCTTAACATTAGAGCACTCTAAAGGTTATTAGAGCCATATGGATATAAGTTAAAACTTCATCTAAGTTCCTGGATGGGATGAAATATCTCCATAAAATAAAAATAACAATAACCGTAACAATATCATTTTATATATATATATATATATATATATTAAATATAATATTTACTGTTATAATACGTATATTAATTTAATAAATTAAATCTGATAATCAATAAATTAGACAGACGCATAGTCAAATAATATATAAAATATACCTGTATAAAAATAATATGTTAAATAATGTTTATAATTATATATATATTAATATATATTAACAAATAAAATAACAAAACAATAACAAAACATATATATAATGTGTTCATTAATTTTGAAACAATAGATAAATTCGTCAATACATGTACAATGTTGCATTGTACATGCATGTATATATATATATATATATATATATATATATATATATATATATATATATATGTATAGGTAGGGGAAAGTCTCCTATTACTGACCCCTAAATGATTATTTGTAATAACTTATTCAATATTAAATATATTTATTTGAAATTTTGTAAATAGGGTAATATCATGGCAATGAATAATGTTGCTATTTTAAATTGTCGATATAATTATATTTACAAGAATAAACAGGGGGTCGGTAATCGGATACATTTTCCTAATACCAACCACCTTCTCCTATTACCGACCCCCTAAAATAATTGTGGTATAACTAATTTTAGTATTATAATATCCAATAAAAATAGTATACTATAAAGTTTAAATTTAAATTTAATTTTAATATTACTATTAAAACATAATTTCAATACAAATTAATTGCGTGCATGTTACAATTAATTATATTTATGAATATCTATAGATATTTAAATTAAATATTTTTGACAATTTATAAAAATTCCGATTTATCCAGTATAAAAATCATAAAAATGACAATAATATGTAGATATCTATAGATATCTATAGATATTCATAAATATAATTAATTGTAACATGCACGCAATTAATTTGTATTGAAATTATGTTTTAATAGTAATATTAAAATTAAATTTAAATTTAAACTTTATAGTAATTATATTAAAATAGTGTATATTATTATTTAATATTTATTAATTAATCAGTATGTATATAATAAACTGGAATCATGGATCCTAAATCTATATAAATAATACACAAGGGGGTCGGTAATAGGAAAATCATATGGGTTGCTATAATTAAGATATATTGGTTAATAGTTATTCAAATTAAATTATTTTTATAATAGTTATAAACATTTTATTGATCTGCAATATTATGCGCAATATTACGTTTTTTTTTAAATATTAAGTATTTACAATGATTTAAAAAAAGTTATTATTAAAATATTTAAAAAGTAAATACATAATATTACATTTTATTAAATAACAATTGTAGGATTAAATATTTTTTAAAACAAAATACCTATTCATATTTATCATTAATTTACTAACAGTTCGTGTATATATTATTTGTTCATATATCTTATAGTTACTGAGATACGAGAGGGGATAGGTATTAGGAAGGGGTCGGTAATCGGGGACTTTCCCCTAGGTGTATTTATACATATATTATAAAGTCAATATAATTACAATTAATTAATTATTATTTAATCATATATATAGTACATGTATGTACATGTATTATCGAATTTATCTATTATTTAAAAATTAATGAATACATATATTTATAAACAAAACAATTAAGTTACTAGATATCGTATAAATATCGAATGATAACAATACAAATATATAATGTTACAATTATAATGGATGATACGAAATATACAACAAAAAATAAGAGTTTTTCAAATTAGTTTTTTTAATTATTAAATTATCCATAGCGAATTACAATCATATTATATAAATAAATAAAATTGAAGATATAATAATATTTTAGATACATAAAGAATAGTTTACAAATGCTTCGAAAATCATTTGAAACTTTAAACAAATTGAAAATGATTCACTTGATAACTTCATAATCTGTTATAGCAATACATTACTAATTAATATTTCTTAACATTTCTATTTAAATAATAACATTTATAATATATATATATATATATATATATATATATATATATATATATATATATATATATATATATATATATATATATATATATATATATATATAGAACGTATTATACGACAAACTAACAAAACACAAATATTATTTTAATAATAATAGTGTTAATACAATTGCTATACTTTTATAAAAATATATTTTTATAATAATAATTTACAAAAATTATAATTATTGTTATACTTTTATTACTATTATTATAAACTATATTATGATAAACATTAATGGTATACCAGTTATATAACTAATAATATAGCAGAGTTCTACTGGGCACATATCACCACGCTATCTCCACGCATACAGCACCACGCTTATATCACGTGTGAATTAGGCCTGGTATAGACCAACCCGAGCTGATAGTCCATTTCGAGAAACCAATAACAATATTGTATTTGCGCAGCATGCTACGTGCATATAAACACACCGCTATAGCATACTTATTTACCTAACCGCGGTCCCTCCCCATAATATTTGTTATGCCTATCTGCGGCCGTTACCGATAGCAATCTACTACCAATATATCTGTGAGCCCTACTCTAGGCCCCACTATAGGGTTATGCAATAATTATTACGCAATCATATATATTATATAACATATAATTATATTGTTGGCTGCGAGTATATTAAGTATATTAACATTGTATGTGATACATTGAATAGTATTATATATATATATATATATATATATATATACATATATGTATATATATGTACATATATGTATATATATATATATCAGATTTTGTTTTAACAACTGGGTAATTATAGAATCAGAGCCTCTGATTCAGAGGTTATATATATATATATATTTCTATATGAGTTACCATATAGTATATACAGTATATATATATAATATACATTTATTATGTGAATATGTAAGCTACATATATAAACTATAATGTATGGGTGGTAATTGTACATATGTGCACAGCAATTAGACAAACGCCGTACATAATTATTATGAATGTGAGTCATCAATTATTAATAAGTTATCGACGGGATATCTAACTGTTACGTCATATCACGTGACTCTCGTCCATACATACGTACGACATATGCATGCACTAACTATTCTCTTTTAGTATAATCATCCAGCAATACATTATATAATTAGTAAGTAAGGATGAATTACACATTAGTATTCGTATATTTACTTTATATAGTTATATTATATAGTTATGTTACCAAAGATTTTGCGAAGCAAGAACTTTAGAAAAAAACTTTGTTATTAGTTTATAATATACTGCAGTGTAACCACGATATTACAATTAATATGTTAGTGAGTATTTCGTTGTATCGTGAATTTCATAGTACCCGACTTCTAAGTTATGTTGATAGTAAAAAACAATATATATATATATATATATATATATATATCTTATAAATAAATAATGAAAGAAGTCTACTAGCTAATATTTTGTGAAATGTGTATGTTAAGCTTGCGTGATTTTATAATATTGAATCTGGGTTAAAGAGTAAACATTTGAATTTTATACAAAATATATACACAAACTTGTTTTAAAATAAATAATTTAATAAGATTATATTAAAACCATAATATAATGTAATACATATGTATTATTTTAATTGGAATGTTGACATAAAGAAAAATATCGTTAAATTTAAACCGAATTTATAAATAAATTCGTAATTTTAATGAAATATTTTAATAGAGATACAATTTAAATATACAAATTCATTTGTATTTGACAAATAAATAAATATCCTAGATATATTTAATTCAAATATTTAAATTATTGAAGTATAATCAAATATAGAACTGACAATATTTAGTTCTGAGTACAAATGTAACCATGGCAAAGATAGCGAGCAGATGTCCTGTCCTTGGTTAAACTTGACTTAGTCACATGTGCTACACTACCAATTATAATGGACACTATTATTCCATCGCTCGCACGCATTATTTTCCATTCGACCTTTCCGCTCTGAGTTAAGGCGCAGGTTCGTCTAATATAATGTCACGAATAAAGGGAATACAAGAATATATATATATACACTTGTGTAATATTTAGGTTAATTTATTCACACCTTTTACTATTCCCACTTTGAATTATTTCGATAGTGATTGTACTAAAGTGTAGAGTTGACTTGTGTAGAGTCTATTGATGTACCATGCATGCAAACAATTGGGATCAAATGAAAATATCCTACGCATTATTTAATATTTGGTGTAATTATTAATAATTAAAATTATATCTAGTAACACCAAATTATACCGTTATATCCATTTCATTGTATCATATAACAGTATATATTGAAAAGTAACCATTCAAAATAAATAGTTACAATATTTAGTTGTATCGGTAACTTCGTAGAATCGTAATTCGATGTACCGGGGTTTCACAGTATTTATATACATTGATTATCAATAACTTATATTATAGTAGCACAAATTTCAAATATATATATATATATATATATATATATATCCTATATTATAAAGGACGGTATAAAGGACATTCCGTATACTTTTGATGATATTAATCAACCAATACCTACTTGGAATTTATTTAGTTAATTAGACATTTTACATACATTTTGATTTTATATATGTAAATAAACCAGTCTAAATACAGCCAACTCTTGGTAAGTCGGACTACGGATAAGTTGTACTTATCGATAAGTCGGACACATTTAGTTGGTTTGGTTGGATTTTTATCTATTTCCATGTTCAATTTATCGGATAATTCGGATAAGTTTGATTGGATAAGTCGGACTTCTCTATATGTAGGACACATATTATTGTCATTTTTATGATTTTTATACTGGATAAATCGGAATTTTTATAAATTGTCAGAAATATTTAATTTAAATAATGAATATTATAATTTTAGTAAGTAATATTATTGAATACAACATGTTATGTTATTGATTGTTGCATAATTCCACATTTTGGTAACCCTTGTACTCACGCTGCGCATATCATGTCGTATTTGCATGATATTCTGAATCTCGGATAAGTCGGAAATCTCGCTAAGTCGGACACTTTTCCCGGTCCATTGAGTGTTCGACTTATCGGGAGTTGACTGTACATGGTTCATTTACTTATATATATAGATATATATATATATATATATAATACATTTACACTTAATCATGCTACTCATAAATATAACATATATGTTTGTTATTCATACTAATTAAAATTGCACTGTATGCAACATATGTTAATAGTATTAGTATATTCTACATACTTAAATATAAGTATAAATATTATCTATACATATGATGTGTATATATTGAATTACGTATCTATGTTTATGTGTAGTTTATACTTGTAAGGAACCCTCTAGAATAAGTCATCATATATGATGTATTCACCATATGATATGTAGCTAAATGAACTAGTTGAATGGTAGTAATGCCCATTGGTGCTTTGGAAATAGTAGTTTAGTCTACAATGAATATTATATTTGTTTTATGTTTTACATTTGTGATTATAATATTTTATAATATTATATACATTTTATTTGTTAACATATTATAACATATTATACAATAATATTTCTATTTATTATTTATTTACTAGTATATTATAAATATATATATATATATATATATATATATATATATATATATATATATATATATAATCTATTAATTATATATATATATATATATTTGTATATTTTATATGTATATTAAAATAAATAAATACTATAATAGCTATACATATACCAAAGATTTTCCAAATGAAAGATATTGCACTTGTGTATATTTGTGTAACCTAATAATTCGATATGGCCATCTAGCGGTATTATTATTATTATAAGAATTGTCTATATTTATTGTAATTTTGAACTGACAGTTGCATCAATTATCAATATTTTAATAATATTCTATTATATGCATATATTCATGAATAAAATTGTATATGTATTTTAAATTAAAAAATTCGCATAGAAAACTATATCATTATATGTTAAAATATAAGTGTTTATTTGTAATATACTTTAAGAATATTATATTCAAAGTTTAAAAGTACAATATTAATTTTAAAAGTTCTAAAACTATGAATTATTAACATATTAAATTCAAATTGGAGCTGTGAATATGTCGTAATTATTTGTCATTTTTAATTATACATTATTATAATGATTATATAATATTGTTTATTTAATTAAACACTATATTATACCTATATATAGTAATGTAATATAATTATTATAATATTTTATATATAATAAATAGTATATTATAAATGATGATATATATTATCAATTATATATATTTAATATAATATTATAGGTATAGCAATGCGATTTTGAAGCTAGAATAAAATTATTGATACCAATGTAAAGAGGATGAAAAAGTAATATAAGTTTAATATTTTACTTTTTTGATATCATTAATAATACAAAAGTTGTGTCAATAATAACAATTTATTTATTAATATATCACATGATTTAACATTTCATATACATTTTAAATTTACATTTTGAGGTACTTGAGATAGATAGGGAGTGTAATATCTTTCCTTTGGAAAATCTTTGCATATATTATAGTATATATGCTATATATATATATGATACATTAAAATTGCAAAATAACCACAATGACTGTTGTAATATTATCACTAAATATTTGATTTAAACTGTCATACTTGTATACAATGTTAAGGTTATAAAACATATAATATTAAATAACATGATCATAAAATGTATTTATAATGCATGTATATTACATATAAACTTACACGCAAATATGCATACACATACGCATACACATATAATGCACATAAAATATAAACGTATAACGATTTCATAGAGAGCTTATATGTTATACAAGAGTCACAGATAGAATCATTAATAAGGCATTACGCTTAATTTAGTCTTGCGTCGCCTTTCTTCGTGAAACATCCTAGGCAACCGATCTCTCTCTCTCATCCTCTCTCTCTCTCATCCTATCTCGTTCTATCTCGGACTCTGGTCCCGCGGGAACTTTGACCTAGTTACGAAAAGCTCTTACTACGGGTTCACATCTCTTTCACATTTGAATTATAATAATATATTATACTATAATTATTTATTGAAACCACGTATATATAAATATATAATAAATACAATACAATATATTGTATACAAATAGCGGATACAAATGGAGCCTTCAAGAAGTCGTAGACTTATACATGTTATAAATAACTGTGAGGGGCCCCGGACAATACAATACAAATATATCCGCTAGATTCCAGATATATACGATAGGTATACTATAGGTATACTATAGTACATACTAGGTGTACTATGTAATGCCTACTATAGATACCATAGTTACCTTTTTGACACACGGATATACGTGTCCCACGCCTGGCATTTATATAACTAATGCTATTCACCAATATGCGCCTATCTATCAATGTATGTGACTATATGACAATAACTATATCTTTAACTCAATATAACTCAGTAGAAACTATAATACCCGTATTATATATTCATGATATATATATATATATATACTATAATTAAAAAACACGACACGTCGCTGATGACTATAATGACACGACGTTTAATGACACACTATGTATGTGTGTCCTATAGGTATACCTATACATATACTATATATAGTATACCTATACGGTACACACATGCGTGCGCGGGTTAACCGAGGATACAGACCGCACTATAGTGTGAGCGTATACGCGACTAAGTATACTCGACAGCAATGTTCGCGCGTAATTGTTATATAATCGGTGTTTAATTGTTATTGAATAGAAAGCGAACCTAGTAGTAGTAGTAGTAGTAGTAGTAGTAGTAGTAGTAGTAGTAGTAGTGGTAGTGGTAGTGGTAGTGGTAGTGGTAGTGGTAGTGGTAGTGGTGGGGGTGGTAGTAGTAGTAGTAGTGGTGTCATTAGTGTCAACAAATCACCACTCGCTTACTCGGAATACATTACTAAAAGCGCCGTGTGTAAATGTGTGCCAGATCTCAACCGCTTACTAATGTATTATTACTATTCGTGTATATGTGTATGTGTAAAGCTACATGTCCATATATAGAGTTATATATAATTATATATATATATTTTTATAAATGTGTATTTATTTTTAATACAACTTTATATTATAGTATATTTTCAAAATATATATCAATATTCGCATAATATTTGCATATGTTGTAAAAACTATTTATTTTAATTTATATTTTACTATTATTTTATAGATATCAATTAATTATTTCTTCCGCGTGTAATCCTATATCGAGAATATGCCGTAATTACTACGCACGTGTGTGTGACATCGATACACCGTGTGCGTACTCGTGGACGCGATGTAATGCATGCCTTCGTGCGCGCGCATGTGTGTATGCTAGTTAAGTCGTAGATTTAATAAAATAAAATAACAACTGCCAATTATATGCCCGGCTATAGCCACACGACGGCTGACCAATCATATTCTCGGAAACTTATCTTTAGCTCGTTATTTTGAGGAATCAACTTACAATTAAACTCGATACCTCCCGAGTACACGCGCACTCGGTATGGTGAACGTGGTTAAGAAATCGATATATTTAGTTAAGAATTCCTTTTAACCATTATTTCTAAATAATTGTGTATTGATATATATATATATATATATATATATATATACTGTTAATATATTTAATAAATGTTAATATATAATAATATTTATTTAATAAATAGATATATTTATTATAATAATACACATTCTCACACACATATACATACAAACACATACATAAAAGCACACACTCACACACATTATATATATATATATAATATATAAACATTATTATTTGATATATAATATTATTTACGATTGATTATTCGATATTCTCATCAGCTATTAATAGCTATATCTATAACAATATTGTTATAACAATACATTATATAACATTGTATAACGCATGCGTGTCTGTATTAGATATGGCCGCATTAATATTAAACGGTCTATGGACCGATACTATAGTATCGTGATAAAGCATTAGGAGCATGTCTACATAACGACTATGTCTACATATTACCCATGTCTACATAGTACCCGTGTCTACATAGTACCCGTGTATACACAGTACCAATGTCTACATAACGAATATGTCTACATAGTACCCATGTCTACATAGTACCCTTGTCTACATAGTACCCGTGTCTACATATTACCCGTGTCTACATAGTAGCCCTGTCTACATAGTAACCCTGTCTACATAGTACCTGTGTATACACTACTATCGGTAAGAACTCGTATACGTTGCAGGTACAATAGTACACACACACACGCAGTGACTTTAGTTAGATGTGCCGGATTGCATGAATACTTAATACCCGTGCTACTATGGTGATATCAGTAGGTATTGGTACACCTAACCATAGTATTGTTATACTACCCCTATCGCGGGTGAGGGGCGGCATGTTTAATATCGATATCGTTCATCAATATTAACCACACCACCACCGGAGAATAGCTAGCGAATGTTGCGTAACTTAACGATGGAGATATTACGTCATATATCTATATGACGTAACAGATAGCTATTGTACGTGTGTGAGTGTGTGTGTGTGTGCATGTGTGTGTGACGTAGTAGTGGGTTATGCATGCAACATATTCGTCGTACACATCGCTACAATGTATGTTACAGTTAAACTTACACTTTAACTATTATATAATCTATATGCTAGGTATTGCAACTTGCAAGTACACATCACACAACCCCTTTATCTAATAATGTGAATAATTTAAGTTGTTTTTTGCTTATTTCTTTTTTAGATTTAGGTATTCACACATATATATATATATATATATATATATATATATATATATATATATATATATATACATAGTTTGACATGTATGTACACATATGCCATATGCATACACACATAACCATATGCTCATATATATATATATATATATATATATATAACTAATTGAAAATAGTATACTCCTTTGAAGCTTTGAAGTAGACAAATATTAATTAGTAAACTAATTGAATTAGATAAGGATATGGGAATACTATCCTCATAGTATTCTGTATATTATCTATATATTATATAAAGTATATATATATATATATATATATATATATATATATATATATATATATATAGTAAAATGTTTATCACCAAAGCTTACATTATATTAGAGTAAATAAGTAAACTTATTTACTCCAGTAAGTGTATTATATCACTGATATGTAGAAGATGACATAAATATAGTATAAAATTGAATAGTCTTTAATATTGAATTATTATTATGTAATTACATATATATATATATATATATATATATATATTATTATTATTATTTCGATAACCAATCAATATATATATATAATATATGATGAATATTATAATATATTATTATATATATATATATATATATATATATATATTATATATATATATATATATATAATAATATATTATAATATTCATCATTTCTGTTTTTACCCATTAGTATATTCTTTCCAAAATACACGATAACAAATCATATTATTATTAACAACGATAGCATTTACATATATAGCTCACATTTATGTTTATTTAACAATATATATATTGTTAAATTAATAATATATTACTACTACTACTACTACTACTACTACTACTACTACTACTACTACTACTACTACTACTACTACTACTACTACTACTACTACTACTACTACTACTACTACTACTACTACTACTACTACTGCGTGTTAGATAACTTGCCCTCCGTGTGTCCTTAATGACATGTTAAACAGTACATATCTCTATACAAGATTAGCTGTAATCACTTGTAAACATACACACATACATATATCCCCCCCACATACACACTCACATCCCCACACAGATTGCTGTAAATACAACATATCATACACATATGTACACGCATACATACAGAGGGTATCACATACTCTATGCGTGTGTTGTGTTTTATTAGAGTGCTTGTATCATGTCATATACAGAGTGCATGTCACATACATCTATGAATTTCACTGCTTTTTTTAACATATATAATAACAAATTATTACAATATATATAACAATTTATTCTAATTGTTTTAGTTTTATTTTGTATGTGTATGTACATTATATATATATATATATATATATATATTCATGTTTGTAATTTAAATCCCAGTGGATAGGAAAATGCATAAGAATATATTTATAAATAATAAAATATTGACATTAAAATATCTTAGATAATATTACATGAACTATAGTTGCTGAAGCAAACTTAGGAATGACCCATTAATTATTAAGACTAAGACTAATAATATGTAATTCAATTCAAAAATCACACGGGTTTTACAGAAATATTATTATTATTAAATTAGATGTCATATTATATCGTATCCATATATTTTCTACAATAATACTATGTAATTAAATATGATTAAATGTAGTACAGACTTTATAATTACTATGTTGGAACCTACCATAAACGTCATTATATAAGTTACACTATAGTGTATAAGAAAATGTATTAGTTTATCTATATATATATATCGAAATGTAATGGATATAAAGTATTATGATTATTTAATAATTTATAATGTGTAGTACTCATTTATTAATTAATAATAATAATACTTATTCTATAAATAATACATTATTATTTATGAATTAATTATCAAATCATATTCACCGCGACTTTATATCTATATTTAAATTCATATAGAATTTAGTAGATCATAAATAACACAGATGTATATATAAATACATATATAAATACATATATATATATATATACATATATATATATATATATATATATATATATGTATATACTATATATAAGTGTATGTGTATATATGATTAATTATACATTTTAACGATTAGTACATCCCATGGCTGCGTACGAGATACATCATATGGAGTGCCGCCTCAGTAAGCGCACACACTCACGCACACACGTGTGTGACATACGCGCACACTTCGGAGTGGTTAATGGCATTAATTACAAGTACTGCGGACGACGACTACTAAGCGATACTGCTACAAGTTGTATGCGTCGAGAACGAGCGATATAGCGCGAGAAACGGCGAGAGATAGAGCTATGTACGCCCGCCAGGGTATAGGGGGAGACACCGGGATTGAGATTAATACTCGCAATAACAACACCATTAACGGTCGACTTGTAATTCTAATGAATCGCCTCCACAAGTAGGCTACCCTCGTATTGAACTATAGTGCCGGACAGTGGGATAGTGACGGATGGTAGGGTTGTAGTGGACGCTGATGTTGATGATGATGATGTTTCCCGCCCTCTTCTCAGAGCATATCTCGCTCTATTCTCCGTCAGTGTTCCGACATTATGAAGTAGGCTTACGTTAGATGTACGATCTTTTATTAGTATAGATGGTGGAACAATCTGTGATGTGGGGGAAGGGTCTACTCTTTGAGGGCACACTTGTAATACTGTGGTATTGATACAACTAATACATGGAGGGCACTATAAAGTTGTACATATATTAGTAGTACAGAAAATATTCGATATCCTAAAATTCAAGGGACCGAAGAAATGTGTTTGCAATATCGAAGTTCTGAGATATCGAATTCGATATTAAAAGTTAACTTTTAATATATATATATATATATATATATATATATATATATATACTATAGTACTCATATGATATAAGGATGAGGTCACGGGAGTAAGCCCTTTCATGTGTATAACCCTACCTCCTCCCCCACCCCTCCCTACTATATATCGATACATCGTACTGTCATCGATCTGCCATGCCGCCATAGTTATATCATCCATCTCGTTCTCTATCGCCACATCTCGTCGTATGATCTCGCCGCCTCTCGTATGATCTCGAGTCGCTACCATGTTAACGTATAGAATTACTTCGAGATTAGGATCGACGCGAGTTCTTAGAGGCGTGGAGCGAAGGAGGGCTGGGGTATAGAGGGAAGGATATGGAGAGGGGTGAGTGGGGTGGATTTGTTCTATCATCTGCATTCAATTGTGGTCGTCACGTTTTCAGCGTAATCACCGCCCTCCTACTATAGTAGTATACTACTGCTACTACTACTACTGCCTCTGTTTCATCATCATCATCATAATCATCATCACTACCACCATCATCCTCCATTTTACTACAGTAGTATAGGATTTCGCCGTGTTTTGATTAATCATGCTGCGAGACCTATTCCACACATGATACATACCCCTCTAGAAGACCTACTCCCCCTCTCACGAGACCTACTTCCCCCCACTAGTTACCTAACTATATTGTCGCGCTCCCTGTGTGTCTTCATTTAACTATATACGTGTATGCATATATACATATGTATATATGAATGCGTATGTGCATGCGTATATCTACATGGCATATTTAAAACACTTCTATATTTCTACTGTTAAATGTTTTACATAATTATTATATTTCTATATCATTCAAATAGGTATATAAATCGATTTACTGTATATTGTACAACTATAGTATATATATATATAGTATATTTTAGTATAACACCAAAGTATTGCTTCTGATACTATAGTATACTATATAATCTATATAATATACTATATATTTAATATAGATTGTAATACTAATATTGTTTGTCATAATTATTTTATTTATTAATTTCCATCCTGGTTAGTCTATTTTATTTTATTTTATTATTATTATTGGTTTTTATTGTGTTACCTACTTTTATTATTTGTATTTATATATATACTCTTCTTAGAAATTATTTATGATTTATTTATGTGTTTAAATATAATTTTAATTCAAAAATAATAATATAGATATTATATTAATTAATTATATAAATATTAATTAATAGTACAATAATAAAATATAATGTGCTAACATTATATTAATTTGTATTTCATTAATGTAATGTTATACGAGAAATTTGAATGTATGCGAAAATTAACATAATCTATGTCTATATATATATAATTGTATGTGTGTTTATGTATGTATTATTATATGTATATATGTATGTGTATATGTGTATGTGTGTATGTATGTAAATCTATGAAATTGTATTATATTATATATAAGACAAATTCTAAAATTATCAGAAAATCACTGTCCCTAACAATTAATCTTGATAAATTTATTCTATTTATTTCATGTAATATGGCAAAGATGTAATGTATACATTACACACACACATATATATATATATATATATATATATATATATATATATATATATATATTATAACAATATTATTATGTATACGTGTGAAAATGTATACATAATATATTCATGAACATATTCATGAACATAGTATTATTTTTAACTTAAATTGATCAAATATATTATATATAATATACATATACATTAATAATTATTATATTTTCTATAAATCGATATATTATTTAGAATTACTTATTAAGTGTTCCGGAATGCACTAGAAGCGGTACACGTAGAGGACAGATAATATATGCGTATAGCTATAGCGACCTATGGGCATCGGTTCAGATGCAGCTATACCATCACTTGCTAAGTAGAAGGACGGGGAATGTTGTCGCTTGAATAGACTATATATATATATATACTGTACAGTGTACAGTGTACGTCGTACAATATACGTGCATGAACAGATGTGTACGTTAGCGCGTGTGTACGTGCGTATGTCACAACTAGCGGGTATACTCCTTACATTACAATCTTCCACAAAACACCGAATAAATATATTTTATTATAATTATGTAGTAACATTATTATAACTATAACACTTTGAGAATTGTTGTTACTATTATTTGATTGTCAAACTAAACTATTGTTATTATTATTAACTTATAGTATGCATAAATTAGATATACCTTTCTATAAGTTCATAATCAACTGAATACTATAGTATTGAACTATCTAGTGCGGATTAATGTATATAAAGGAGAAGTGATTAATACATTATGACTATTTGTTAATGATGTAGGTATATGACAGTTAGACAAATTATATAATATACTTTCTTTACGTATGCGCTATATTCATATTGTACTTATGATGTAATCTCATATATTATGTAAGTGTATAAGTAATATTATATATATATATATATATATATATATATATATATATATATATATATATACTTGTATACATGTATATACATATATATAATTATTTTAATTATATTATATATTATTATTATTTAGTAATATTATTTAATATATTGATAGTATGAAAATATGAATGACATTTTTTAGGTCACTAAGGTTAACTATAGATTTACATAATAAGCATGGAAACATAATTCATGCGCAAAAAAGGCATAAAACAATCAATGTATTTAACATATTTTCTGAATTCATTCTCGCTCAATTCAAAATAGTGATAATTATCTACATCTAATAAAATAATATATCCCGTTAATATTAGTATATCTAAATAAATATGCAAACTATATATATATATATATATATATATATATATATATATATATATATATATATATATATATATATATAATTAATTGGTGTAAATTCAGCGAACATATTATTAATTGATAACGTGGCCCAGATACGAGAGCATGTAATCAATAGTAAGTTAGTGTATACCTTGTAAACCCTGTAGTTAACTATAGACTAAAACCTGTGTAGTTAGTTCTTTTATATAAGAATCAGTGTAATTGATAACCCATTGAATACAGCATCGGAACTTTAATAACCGATAAATAGACTAGGCTCGAGTTAGGCCGCCAGCGTTGATTAATACGATTTAGAACGGGTAAATACGAGAAAAGCCGACTAAAGCCGACTACTTCTACTTATCCACGTGAGGTATCGATATATATTGACTACACTTATAGTAATGAATAGCAGCGGAACACGACTATAGTATGTATACAACCTATAGGTTCGATGTAAACCACGTGACAAATGTAACTATAATGGGTGGGCGGCTTACAAGAGTTAGATGGACCTGGGGAACCCGTATTACTGAACCCGTGTTATACTGGTCCTTAATACCAGCCATTAATTCATTAGTTATATATAACTATGACCTATAGATCCGTGTTACACTCGGCTATTATATTGTTGGTAGCTGTAATATACATCCGATAGTATGATTGTTCACGGTGGTAGTGCACGTGGGCCCTTATTGACTAGGTCGGTATAATACATGCCCTATAGGGTAAACGATCCCCTTATAGTTAGAACCTTATAGTTATAGTTAGAACGATCCCCTAGATATAGTAAACGATCCCCTTATAGTTCACTAACTGTACTAGCGGTACTATAGTATACGTATTATAGTATTACGTATACGTGCACTTGGTACTATATCATCATTGTACAACACGTGGCACTAGTTTAGTAAACACACACACACATATACACACACACACACACACATATATATATATACGAATAATTACCGGTCACTTTCCTGCAGGCACGTATGCGACCCCGCTGGGTTTCAGATGGGTTGATGGATTAGTACATGTAGTATACTATACTATACTATCATCAATAGTTAGGCAGTTATTATAACGGATACTTCAATAGTTATTATTGAAAGTTATACCTTGTTGTCATAGTTATACGTATATATATATATATAGGTGGCCTATAGGTAAATATAACATATAGGCAAATATGTTATAACCTATAGGTATAGTATAATATATATATATATATATATATATATATATATATATATATATGTATTAAGTTGATTAGTGAGTGAACTTAGAGGTAACAGAGCACATGCATTCTATAGAATGTTATACTATTCGTGCAATATTACATATTTACGTAGTCTAGTCAATCTCTTATGTCAGTAAATATATTATAAGGTAATACTTTTAAGAGAATATGTGTACAAACTATAACTTTAGTTAATATATGTGAAATGTATGTTACGATTAATTAAACATGGCGGCATATAACCAATGTATACATCCTGTATACTGAGTGTTAGGGGTAAGTTTAACTACTGCGGTAACACTGACTATGTGGTGTTGAATGTGTTAGTGTTGCTTATTAATTAAAGTTCACATTATCAACAATTGTATATAATTATACCATAATAATTCTATATGTCTATATTTCTATATATATATATATATATATATATATAGTTTAATATTTATAGTTTAACTTATTTATTATTTTAGTATCTTTTTACATTTTTAAATATTTTATTATATATTTTTTTATATTTTATTGTTATATACATGATGATTTCTTGGTGTTGAGAGATATATTTAATTTTATTGTATTGCTTTTTTATGAGACAGAACACGAATGAACAATATAGAATTGTAAAATATTTTTTTTATATTTATTCATTTTGTATTTATTCATTTTGTATTAATTCTCTCATTACCAAGAGCAGGTTGGTATATCGATAAGTTCAATAGAACTTCTATACCATACCTGGGTTTTTGATCTCGGTCATCAACTGAATCTGATATTATTATTATTATTATTATTATTATTATATATATATATATATATATATATAATACATGTATAATAATTACACGGTGATTACTGTATCGTGGTTTCAGGTGTTGTGTCATGAAATGAGTCACATGTTTATAAGGAAGTAAAAGTTATACATTTATAAAATTACAATAATTATATAAAACTATAGAAATTATGTAACAATTTCGATATCAACAAAATAATTGATTTATATTGTTTTTGTAAACGTAAAACAAAAAATAAAAAAGTATATATAACATATATGACACGTATACATATAAATATGTATACATATATATATATATATACATATATATATATATATATATATATATATTGACTATGTACGTATATGTACACCTATAGGTGTGGCTATAGGTGTGGTCGCGATATATCTGTTATATATTACCGTTAATGTTGATGACCCAATAGTCTGGTTGTGAGTGAAGCCAACATATCATCGTCATATATAAGCCATAGTTCATAAACATTATTTATGTCGCAGATGTTCAGGGTGATCGGGTAATAATTAATAAAAAATTCGAATTTAAGGCTTATTATAATAATTGTATACAATTATTAACGTATACGTTTGTGAGTATTGTTAAAATAAATAAGTAAATTGATTGAGATAACTTTTAACTCTATAGTAGTTAAGATTATTATGGGGATATTTATCTTATAAGGTAAACGTAAATTTATTGTGATAATTGTTAACTCTATATTAGTTAAGGTGATTACTAATAGAGAGTTAAAAGTTATCACAATCAATTTACTTATTTTTTTTAATAATATACTTTAAGTATATATATATATATACTTATAATATTAATTATAATGTACCTATATATAACACATATATTTAAAGTATACTTTACCTATATAGTTCCTGTTACCTAAATATCCCTGTGTTTAACTAATTACAATACATATGTTTTATACTTTTTTTTAATAATTTTAAATATAATTTAAATATAAGTTGTCTATAGATAATTTCTGAAAATTTCAAATTAATATTTAATTATAAGTTACCGAAAAATAATATTTTTTAGAGATGACTAATAGTATACTATTAGATTGTAACTATAATTTATTCTAATATTAATTATAACTAAACATTAATAGTAATTTAAAAATTCATTTTACTCAGAATAATTATTTCTATCTACATGTATTCAACAAATAGTTAGCTTCTCTTAGAATATATATATATATATATATATATTAAATAAGTTAATATCCGAATAGGAGTATTCTGCTTAATACATATGTTATAATTATTAAATAAACAGTTATAAAACAAATTCGCTTGTACCTCACGAGGTTAACCTTTCAAATATAGAAACTGCCTTTTTACAATGAATATTATTAATATTACTACATAAATATAAATCACTATGTCATTGTTTTTATCTTTTAAATTATTTATTTTGTATTAATAATAATATAAAGATGTTCATCCATGCATAGATTAAATACCTCCATGTATTAAACCCGTAGTATAGTGAATTGGAAACAGTTACTTTAACTTATGTAACATTTAATAATGCAGTATGTTATAATGATAAATATATATAATCAATATTAATAGAGTGATAATTTATATTTGAAATTTATCGATTATAATTATTTATTAACTATAATATTAGTATGTATTAATGAGTTTCATTTATACAATATTATATATTCTCTTATAATTACTATATATTTATATAAAAAAATATAGATGATTCACATTTATTTATATATATACATATATTGAAAGATATACAGATATATTTATTCGAGTGTGATGACATATTACAAGTGGTTATTACGCTGTTGAAATACCTCCCACGACGCCCCCTAACAGACTACCCTACTACCTCTACAACCATACTACAACAATTACTTATACTTTGTCGCGCGGTAACGACATCTATTGGCCGGCTAGCTTCGATTACCTGCCGCTAGTCGTCACTACCGGGCGTCGGTACCTCCCCCTCCTGGCGGCGGCGGTGGTGGTATCTCGCTGAAGTTCTCGCCCGATCTCGCCCGATCTCGCGCCGGTGTTGACGATGATCGATGTACTAAGCGTGTGCGTAATGATCGGCTCCATTGTTGAGCGCTCTTTCTCATTGTTTCCATTGTTTATTACTACCCCTTCCTCTCTCTCTGTGTGTGTATCTATCTCTCTCTGTGTGTGCGAGTGTGGTGTATCTCTCTCGCTATACAACGGGTAAAGAACACCGTTGTACCGTGTGTTCTATACCCGTTGATACTTTATATCGAGGCGACTTCAAAGTTAATACACTCATTTCTTTTGCGAGATATACAATTAGTTCACTATATATATAGATTCACAATACTTTATAGAGTAGTGTATGGTATTATATGTTATACTGTATAACAATCTATAGTATATATATATATATATATATATATATATATATATATATATATATATTGTTATTGTTATTTAGTGGAGTTCATCCCATCCAGGAACTTAGATGCAGTGTTCACTTATAACCATACATTGCTCTAATGTCCCTTCGAAGATGCATCCATATTTTTAACGATAGCCGATCATTTATGTATATACAATTATATAAGATCACTTCTAAATATTATTGTAAGACCTATTTCAATGGTCCGGACGAGGCTTTAACCCGTATCCTACTGCTCGTCTGTCTGACGCCTTAGCCAACTGAGCCTCACAGGCATTTCAATATCTATATATAGAGTATAAATATCCTACTATTATTTTACTATAGTATACTTAGTTAATTATATTCATTTAAAGTATAAATTACATCATTATGTATATGAATTACTATACATACTCGTATATACGATTAGCAAATATATATATATATATATATATATATATATATATATCTATATAATTATTATATTAAAAATAATATTTAATAAAAACGGTATCTAATTAGTGATCGTCTATATTAACTATAATATATTACAGTTATTAATATATGATATATCATATATCTATAAGATAATTATTATGTGTCTACTAACACTTATTTGTGGTATATTATAATTATCTACATGTAGCAATGTATTATCTATGTGTAGCTATGTGTAGCTATGCATCGACTATTGATATGTTTATTATATATCTAATAATACGAATTACGAATTGATGTGATGTTAAAACTGTACAAATATAATAGACGAGTCAATCATCACCATTATTATATATATTTTCATAAAATCATAAATTGTTATTATTTCAATTTCTAAAAACCATGATAAGCTATATATCTATAGCTCTATATAGCTTATAAGGTAAGGTATACTAATATTAGTATTATTTAATTTTAGATTTACGTTTAAATAACGATACACTATATACTTTATACTATATATAGTATAATATACTTTAGTATTTATATATATATGTATATATATATATGTATATATATATATCATTGTTTTCCATGTGGTTTTCCCGCCCGTATACGGTATTATATTTCGTAAAATTACGCAACGTAAATTTTGAATGTACATTGTACATTGTACATTGTATTTTACCACATATTATACATTGTACATCGTATCGGGGTGTATGCAGTATATATATATATATATATATATATATATATATATATATATATATATATGCAGTATATAGCATGCAGTACATAGTATACATAATATGTACTTATTCACTGTTGAGCATAAGTTCACACTAAGTTGAGTGTATTGCATGCAGTATTATAGATTATATATTATAGTATACTATATATAGTACCTATAGGTCATGGCGTTTTCTCTTTATGATTGCGTATACGAATATATGTATTATATAACGATACGTAGTTATACATTAGAAGGTAAATATCCTATAGCGATGCGGTCTAAACATATATCACGTATTGTAAAAAAAAACCATGTTATTTAATTAAATTATAAATATTCTATGAAGTCGGATAATTCAAAAAAAACTTGTACACGGCTTTTATTTTAGTATAGTGAATTAATTAATGATATTATTGGAAAATAAGTATATAATTCTGCATGTATATATGCACATGTATGTATATAGTGCTTAAAAGTACGTCAATATCAAGTATATACTATAATAATATTAGTGTTATATATATATATATATATAAATATATATGTATATATGTATGCATGAATATATGCATGTGAATAATATTATCTATATTTATTAAATCGGATTACAAATCAAATTAATACGCAACGGACCGTGAAATTATAAAAACAACATCGCTAAGTGGATGGTATCATCACGCAGTCACAGCGAGCGAGCGACAGTAAAGTAGACCGTTGTCCATCAACTCGTCACAACAGTGGTCGGTGGTCAGTTGTGCAGTGGTCAAACCTCATTAATAAGCGTATTGTATTCCACCTCTACGGCGTCGATGTGTTATTGTTGTTATCCTCTGACGGAGATGGAGAGTTATGAAAGAGACTGTCATCCCGGCGTATTCATCTCCGCTTGATTACCTCCCCCATCCCCCAGCCACCCGTCACCCCCGTTTCCGGGTTCCTCGTTAGCCCCCGGGGTTGATCATCGATCTATTCGCGATAGCGCAGTACGTTTGTTTGTGTGTGCTGTAGAATATAATCACTTTCTAAACGTACACAATACGTTTCTATGTGTCGTATTAACTACTAGAATTAACTCATGAATGGCGACCTATTAGAATAATGATTTAAGTCAACTATCCATAGTTAGTATACTAATTACTTTACTACGATATATTTAATATAAATATTCAACATATATGATCATTGTGTATCACGTGGTATCACGTGGTGAATCACCGGTTGTATATTAACATTGACTGTCGTTATTAAATGTTTTATTTGTAGAATTTCCATGTTACTAACTACTATATTATCCTCTTAGAATAACAATTATGTTGTCAATTGAATACATGATTATTAATCATATTGTATTTACTATATAATATATATTATCGGATAATACTAATAATAAATATGCAAGTTATATAATGTCATTACTTCACTTACGATTTTATTATTAGTATATATACTATAATACATCTATAATATATATATATATATATATATATATATATATATATATATATTATTTAATATTTTAAAATTGATTACCAAATTCAATATATTACCAAGGCTCATTAAACATATTATGCATGATACTGTATCTAGTATATACTATCTACCTATTACATTGTATGTACGACATACATTACATCTGTATCTATTAGATAATGTCTATAATGATTTTTAAATATTCGCGATAAGATTGTATATACATACCATTATAAATCCCTTAACCGATATACAGTCAACTCCCGATAAGTCGGACTCGCAAGGGACCGGGAAAAGTATCCGACTTATCGAGATGTCCGACTTATCCGAGATTAAGAATGTCATGCAAATAAGACATGAAATGCGCAGAGTGAGTTAAATGGTTACCGAAATATGGAATTATGCAACAATCAACAAAATAAAATGTTGTATTAAATAATATTACTTACTAAAATTATAATATTAATTATTTAAAGTAAACATTTCTGACAATTTATAAAAAGTCCGACTTATCCCGTATAAAAATCATAAAAATGACTATAATAGGTGTCCGACTTATAGAAAAGTCCGACTTATCCAATCAAACTTATCCGATTAATTTAACATGGAACTATAGTTCCTATCTATAGATACAAATCAAACCAAACCAACTAAATATGTCCGACTTATCGAGAATTCCGACTTATCCTTAGTCCGACTTACCGATAGTTGACTGTATATATATATATATATATATATATATATATATATATATATACTATAGTAGTAACTAATTTATATATATATATATATATATATATATATATATATATATATATATATATATATATATATACTATATTAACTACTATAATAACTACTATAGCTAAATCTATCAATCATCGTAAAATGGCGGTACATCAAAAATCATAAAACAGTAGCCTAATATAGTATAAGTAGTAGTACTAGTAGTATATCATAGTATGAATGTAGTTATTGTAGTTACTATTGATTATCCGTGAGTACTCACGACGGGTACCCGCCTGTAACTATTCATCTAGTACCCATTCGAGTTACTTGTAGAAATGAATCAATCACCACGTTTAACTACAAAGAAATATATCGATCTTTACTTATGTATGCGCATACTTACATACATACATACATACATACTTACATACATACAAGCGTACATACAAGCGTACATACAAGCGTACACGCATATAAGTACATGCATTGTATTCAATCTATAGCTGATATGCGTACATCAAAGTAATGGGCATGGTTGACTAATTGGTATTTCTGTTTTACAATATTTTAAATATACTATATAATATATATAGTAGTATGTTAATTCTTAATACATACGATAGACCACTCAATGAGGCTATAGTGCTATGTTATACTGATATACAATATAGTGTTATTTTTCTTAATAAATCAATATTTATATTTAAATATAATTGTCTCCATATTTAAAATACAGATATTCAAGTTCATCGTGATTATATATATATATATATATATATATATATATATATATATAGGATTGCAACATGTACTCTAATAGAATGCATAAATATACGTGTGTTCCTTGCTTATTAGATATAAAGAACGTGTATTGACAATATTGATATAATAACTAGTAGGTTATTGACAGGAATATATTACAAATACATTTTATGTGAATATATATATATATATATATATATATAATAAGTGTTCGGGAAAATATGATGAACCGCTACCTAAATGTAACCTATGTGAACGTATGTGTGTGCACACATGTGTGGCTGGGTTAGCTGGATGATGTTATTATTGCGCCCGCGATACCGTATACCATGTTACTATAAGTAATCCAATAAGCCCGCATTCATATTTACGTATCGATATACGCAGTCGTGCATTTGCATATACTACACACGTACATACACATGTATGTACGTGTGTGTGCGCGTGTATGTGTGTGTATGTGTGTACAGTGTGTGTGTACATTCGTAAGGTGTATTTGGACGTGTGTTGTTGTTTTTGTTGAAAGTATTTATTCAAACACATCATTAATAATAATAATGTTATAATGTTTAATATTCGAATAATATACCATGGTGCACGAATAACGAATAATGATACACAATAATATAGAATTCGATTAGTCACGGAGTGAAATAATTTTGATCGATAAACAATTTTTTTAATTTTGTTAAATATACTATGCGATAGTTTTTAAATTCTAAGGGATCGATATAAATATTTTAGTAAGGGGGTATCCCAATACAACTGGCTAGAAAATCGCTTACTAGCAAGAATTGCCGTACATTGTTTACGGAGATACTGGTAAGGAGATACCTACTTAATAGAGAGGTTAAATATTGTATCGAATTTGTCTTTTTTAAGTTTTCCTTAACCTGAGAATAAAGAGTTACCGTATTGTATTCTGGATATCGTGAGAGTCTGGGTCAGTATATTCACAGTGCTTATATTTAAGTATACTTCAAGTATATAGCACTACACCATATCAATGCAGACTGTAGTATATAATAGTCCTCTATATTATTATTTTTGTCCATGTTATAGTAAATGTATATTATTATTAAATTGTTATTGTATTATTATTATCTTATTATATAATATTCCACTATATCAATGCAGTCTGTAGTATATAACACTACACCATATCAATGCAGACTGTAGTACTCTATAATAGTACTCTATATTATTTAGTATTGTTGTCCGTGGTATATTCAATGTATATTATTATTAAATTATTATCGTATTACTATTATTTTATTATTATTTTCTTCCCTCACGAGCGAAGGACACATGACCCTATTTTAGTACAAATAAACTTAATATCATCATCATATTTATACTTACAAAATATGTTGGAGTGTTTGTTAAAGGTTGTTAAAGTTTGTTAAGGTTAAATAGGGATGCAGTCGTAGATTGAGTCAGTAAGCTGTAATATTTAACTAAATTAAGTGTGTTGTTAAAAGAGATTCCTAAGTATGTGATAGAATTGGTGAGAATAATGTTTTCAATAATGGCACGGATATCTTTTATGTGTATACACAGTATATATATATATATACTGCCTACAGTGTATACACTGTATATATACTATATATAGTATATACTATATACTATATATATAGTATATATGCGAATAACTTGTCGTATAGAATTAGATACGTATCGATGGTGATAGATCGAAGTGTGTGAGGTTGTGTGAGAGTGTGCGGATATGTGTGAGGGTGTGTGTGGGCGTTGGTGGGTGTGTGAGAGAGTGTGTGTTCGCACACTGTACGTATGTGGTGGCAGCGTAATTAATTATAGTTTAGGAACTAGTCGTTATGTGCGCTAGTAACTAATCATAGTATACGTACAATTACACCGCACACACCCTCACACCGCACACTCTCACACATATCGCACACTTACAAACCGTACACAAACGAGCGCGCACCGGGTAGTGTGTTTTTAATTTAAAATATATAAAGTATATGAATATACAATACTTTAAAATATATATTCAACGAGGTGTAATGTTAGAGGTTTTTATATTTATGTAATCTATATAATGTGTATTTATTGATATATAGTTATTAAATTTATATATATATACTACTGCTCGTTATGAATGTACAGAATTACCAGTGTAATTCATTAACAACTATATATATATATATATATATATATATATATATATATAGTAATACATGCACCTATATGTGTGACACCATACAATGATTACACGATATTGGTGATAAGGAGGAAGTATACTATAGTATAATATATATATATATATATTATATACACTGTGTACAGTGTACAGTGTACAGTCACTCTTGTACACCCGCTAATATCAATACGATTAGTGTGTGTAATAACCAGAATGCAATAAGCACGTGTACACGCTCGCGAACATGATGATGTCCATCACATATGCCCTATATGTCCATCATATAATAACTATAGCTATTAATAACTATGCAATTGGATAACAATTACATGTGACATTGCCCATCGTATATAGTTATAATTAGATTATCACAACTTTAGTTGTTGTATTCGAGTGTACATACTATGTGTATCTGACTTTATATGATCTACTTAATCTAAAACACAATATACCATGTATAAAGCTATAGCGTATATATGTGTATATGGAATACTCAACCCACATTTTTTCCCAGATTTGTAATTACTAAATTTATTAGAATACGTATTATTATATTTTAATATCATATCATATTAGTTACAAAATGGTGTTACATTATGTATAGTATATAAGTATTATACTATAGTTAATATATAGTACTAGTAAATTAATACTGAGGTATAGTATTATTATATTATAATAGTATACTATATTAATTTAATATCAATAATAGTAAATATGTGACATTTCGTCAACATTTAGAAATGTTCGGCATTGAGATGTGGTATTTCTTCTGACCGATGTTTGCTGACTTGTTGTTGTTGGCTATAGAAATAACAGTAATCTACTATTGTTTCCTATTAAAGTAATCGACATTAACTTATTAATACATTAAGGCACGACGTCGCACTACACGTGACGACGCATGACTACATTACCACCAACTAAGAACGTCTATACATCTATTAATGTAAATGTACGTTGAACTAGCGTTGTGTAAGGGTTGAACTAGGGATGTAGCAGGGTTGAACTAGCGTTGTAGCAGGGTTGAACTAGGGATGTAGCAGGGTTCAACTAGCGTTGTAGCAGGGTTCAACTAGCGTTGTAGCAGGGTTCAACTAGCGTTGTAGCAGGGTTCAACTAGCGTTGTAGCAGGTTTCAACTAGCGTTGTAGCAGGGTTCAACTAGGGATGTAGCAGGGTTGAACTAGCGTTGTAGCAGGGTTGAACTAGGGTTGTAGCAGGGTTGAACTAGGGTTGTAGCAGGGTTGAACTAGCGTTGTAGCAGGGTTCAACTAGCGTTGTAGCAGGGTTCAACTAGCGTTGTAGCAGGGTTCAACTAGGGATGTAGCAGGGTTGAACTAGCGTTGTAGCAGGGTTGAACTAGGGTTGTAGCAGGGTTGAACTAGGGTTATAGCAGGGTTGAACTAGCGTTGTAGCAGGGTTCAACTAGCGTTGTAGCAGGGTTGAACTAGCGTTGTAGCAGGGTTGAACTAGGGATGTAGCAGGGTTCAACTAGCGTTGTAGCAGGGTTGAACTAGGGATGTAGCAGGGTTGAACTAGCGTTGTAGCAGGGTTGAACTAGGGTTGTAGCAGGGTTGAACTAGGGATGTAGCAGGGTTGAACTAGGGATGTAGCAGGGTTGAACTAGGGTTGTAGCAGGGTTGAACTAGCGTTGTAGCAGGGTTGAACTAGGGTTGTAGCAGGGTTGAACTAGCGTTGTAGCAGGGTTCAACTAGCGTTGTAGCAGGGTTGAACTAGCGTTGTAGCAGGGTTGAACTAGGGATGTAGCAGGGTTCAACTAGCGTTGTAGCAGGGTTCAACTAGCGTTGTAGCAGGGTTCAACTAGCGTTGTAGCAGGGTTCAACTAGCGTTGTAGCAGGGTTCAACTAGCGTTGTAGCAGGGTTCAACTAGGGATGTAGCAGGGTTGAACTAGCGTTGTAGCAGGGTTGAACTAGGGTTGTAGCAGGGTTGAACTAGGGTTGTAGCAGGGTTGAACTAGCGTTGTAGCAGGGTTCAACTAGCGTTGTAGCAGGGTTCAACTAGCGTTGTAGCAGGGTTCAACTAGGGATGTAGCAGGGTTGAACTAGCGTTGTAGCAGGGTTGAACTAGGGTTGTAGCAGGGTTGAACTAGGGTTATAGCAGGGTTGAACTAGCGTTGTAGCAGGGTTCAACTAGCGTTGTAGCAGGGTTGAACTAGCGTTGTAGCAGGGTTGAACTAGGGATGTAGCAGGGTTCAACTAGCGTTGTAGCAGGGTTGAACTAGGGATGTAGCAGGGTTGAACTAGCGTTGTAGCAGGGTTGAACTAGGGTTGTAGCAGGGTTGAACTAGGGATGTAGCAGGGTTGAACTAGGGATGTAGCAGGGTTGAACTAGGGTTGTAGCAGGGTTGAACTAGCGTTGTAGCAGGGTTGAACTAGGGTTGTAGCAGGGTTGAACTAGCGTTGTAGCAGGGTTCAACTAGCGTTGTAGCAGGGTTGAACTAGCGTTGTAGCAGGGTTGAACTAGGGATGTAGCAGGGTTCAACTAGCGTTGTAGCAGGGTTCAACTAGGGATGTAGCAGGGTTGAACTAGGGTTGTAGCAGGGTTCAACTAGCGATGTAGCAGGGTTCAACTAGGGTTGTAGCAGGGTTGAACTAGCGTTGTAGCAGGGTTCAACTAGCGTTGTAGCAGGGTTGAACTAGCGTTGTAGCAGGGTTGAACTAGGGATGTAGCAGGGTTCAACTAGCGTTGTAGCAGGGTTGAACTAGGGATGTAGCAGGGTTGAACTAGCGTTGTAGCAGGGTTGAACTAGGGTTGTAGCAGGGTTGAACTAGGGATGTAGCAGGGTTGAACTAGGGATGTAGCAGGGTTGAACTAGGGTTGTAGCAGGGTTGAACTAGCGTTGTAGCAGGGTTGAACTAGGGTTGTAGCAGGGTTGAACTAGCGTTGTAGCAGGGTTCAACTAGCGTTGTAGCAGGGTTGAACTAGCGTTGTAGCAGGGTTGAACTAGGGATGTAGCAGGGTTCAACTAGCGTTGTAGCAGGGTTCAACTAGCGTTGTAGCAGGGTTCAACTAGCGTTGTAGCAGGGTTCAACTAGCGTTGTAGCAGGGTTCAACTAGCGTTGTAGCAGGGTTCAACTAGGGATGTAGCAGGGTTGAACTAGCGTTGTAGCAGGGTTGAACTAGGGTTGTAGCAGGGTTGAACTAGGGTTGTAGCAGGGTTGAACTAGCGTTGTAGCAGGGTTCAACTAGCGTTGTAGCAGGGTTCAACTAGCGTTGTAGCAGGGTTCAACTAGGGATGTAGCAGGGTTGAACTAGCGTTGTAGCAGGGTTGAACTAGGGTTGTAGCAGGGTTGAACTAGGGTTATAGCAGGGTTGAACTAGCGTTGTAGCAGGGTTCAACTAGCGTTGTAGCAGGGTTGAACTAGCGTTGTAGCAGGGTTGAACTAGGGATGTAGCAGGGTTCAACTAGCGTTGTAGCAGGGTTGAACTAGGGATGTAGCAGGGTTGAACTAGCGTTGTAGCAGGGTTGAACTAGGGTTGTAGCAGGGTTGAACTAGGGATGTAGCAGGGTTGAACTAGGGATGTAGCAGGGTTGAACTAGGGTTGTAGCAGGGTTGAACTAGCGTTGTAGCAGGGTTGAACTAGGGTTGTAGCAGGGTTGAACTAGCGTTGTAGCAGGGTTCAACTAGCGTTGTAGCAGGGTTGAACTAGCGTTGTAGCAGGGTTGAACTAGGGATGTAGCAGGGTTCAACTAGCGTTGTAGCAGGGTTCAACTAGGGATGTAGCAGGGTTGAACTAGGGTTGTAGCAGGGTTCAACTAGCGATGTAGCAGGGTTCAACTAGGGTTGTAGCAGGGTTGAACTAGCGTTGTAGCAGGGTTGAACTAGCGTTGTAGCAGGGTTGAACTAGGGTTGTAGCAGGGTTGAACTAGGGATGTAGCAGGGTTGAACTAGCGTTGTAGCAGGGTTCAACTAGCGTTGTAGCAGGGTTGAACTAGCGTTGTAGCAGGGTTGAACTAGCGTTGTAGCAGGGTTGAACTAGGGATGTAGCAGGGTTCAACTAGCGTTGTAGCAGGGTTGAACTAGGGATGTAGCAGGGTTGAACTAGGGATGTAGCAGGGTTGAACTAGCGTTGTAGCAGGGTTGAACTAGGGATGTAGCAGGGTTCAACTAGCGTTGTAGCAGGGTTCAACTAGGGATGTAGCAGGGTTGAACTAGGGTTGTAGCAGGGTTCAACTAGCGTTGTAGCAGGGTTCAACTAGGGATGTAGCAGGGTTCAACTAGGGATGTAGCAGGGTTGAACTAGCGTTGTAGCAGGGTTGAACTAGGGATGTAGCAGGGTTCAACTAGCGTTGTAGCAGGGTTGAACTAGGGATGTAGCAGGGTTGAACTAGGGATGTAGCAGGGTTCAACTAGCGATGTAGCAGGGTTGAACTAGGGTTGTAGCAGGGTTGAACTAGGGTTGTAGCAGGGTTCAACTAGCGTTGTAGCAGGGTTGAACTAGCGTTGTAGCAGGGTTGAACTAGGGATGTAGCAGGGTTGAACTAGCATTGTAGCAGGGTTGAACTAGGGATGTAGAAGGGTTGAACTAGGGTTGTAGCAGGGTTGAACTAGGGTTGTAGCAGGGTTCAACTAGCGTTGTAGCAGGGTTCAACTAGCGTTGTAGCAGGGTTGAACTAGCGTTGTAGCAGGGTTGAACTAGCATTGTAGCAGGGTTGAACTAGGGATGTAGAAGGGTTGAACTAGGGTTGTAGCAGGGTTGAACTAGGGTTGTAGCAGGGTTCAACTAGCGTTGTAGCAGGGTTCAACTAGGGTTGTAGCAGGGTTGAACTAGGGATGTAGAAGGGTTGAACTAGCGTTGTAGCAGGGTTCAACTAGCGTTGTAGTAGGGTTGAACTAGCGTTGTAGCAGGGTTGAACTAGCGTTGTAGCAGGGTTGAACTAGGGATGTAGCAGGGTTGAACTAGGGTTGTAGAAGGGGCAATCATTGCTTGTACGACGCATGTATACGTTAAATTATGAATTGGTACTATAGAATCGGTACCAATCTTTCTAAAAGTTTAATTATTATCTATAAATATATAGGTGTACATCTATAGGTCTATATATATAGATGCACGGCGTGCAGTGTACATCTATATCACGTGAGATCTCGTTAGCGCTTTAACTATGCAGGTGTGTAGTGTGTAGTGTGTAGTGTACAGGTATGCTACCCCTGATACACGGTTGTGGCGGTGATTATCTTAGGTTTAATCTGTGAAGTCTGCTAGAATACAATACGATGAGAGCCGCACGATGTAGACACATATATGCATATATGCCTATAGGCATATATGTTTAACAATAACAGGCGTATTGATTATACACGGTACGGCACTCACATATAATGATACACATACACACACATGTATATATATATATATATATATATATATATATATCTTATATTTATTATTTTTTAATAATTCCCGGTAATATATCGAATTCGCATGACACAATAATTAAAGAGTTTTCTCCCGAGAGGATCCGTCGCTCGCCGCTCGCGTGTATATCGCTAGTACCGCCCATCTCGCTGGTTAACCCCGCCCATCTCGTCCGCAAGCCCCGCCCACGACGCCCGCACTTCTCTAACAGAGATCTCGCCGATCTAGCCTATTCACGATACTATATACCACCGCAGAGTAGTGTTGTTCGTATACGTGTGTATCTACTTTAGTGTATCAGTGTACCGGTAGTGTTACTTCTTTATAACGATCTTCGCAGCGGTGATTAGCTTTCGGATTAATTTAAATACCTTTCTTCCCTCGTTTATAGGTAAGTTATTTACGTATTCTATCCGCGCGTATTCGCATATATTCGGTTGCTATGGAAATAACATTTTAATTGTGGTCGTGATAATCATGTTTTATTTGTAATATTATGCAATATACATGCATATATACACTAATATTTCCATGTGCATGCATTATAATACATGCATTTCTATTTACATTGTATTTCTATTACGTAACATTTCTTTTTACATATTGTATTTTCGATACAATTCTACATGATTTTTTAATATTAAGATAGTATATTTATAAAAAAAATAATACATAATGTATATATATAGGTCTACTATATACTTTATACTATATACCTACATTGTAAAATGTACATATGTATTTAGCTATTATGTAATATATTATGCAATAGCGTTATGCGATAGCTTCTATATGTGAATTTAATTACATAAATTTGCCAGACATATATTGTGCAATTGTATCATATAAAAACTTAATATCATATTAACGTTAATCGATTACATCATATTATTTGTTATGTAATACTCTATGGATTTCGCATAGAACATACATATATATATATATATATATATATATATATATATATATATATATATATATATGCTTATATGCTATATTATAGAACTTATTTATAAATTGTATAAAATATATATATATATATATATATATATAATGTTGTATATAACACTACATTTAATTATACTACAAAATATACATCATAAAATAGACATATATAGTATATAATGTAGTATGTGTACATATACATAATTTTATGTATTTATTAGGGTTGTTTATAATGTTAGGTTTATTTTATTAGTGAAATAAACCAAGTATACTTTGTATTTATGTGTTATTACCATAGTAACTACATGATTATTTATCAGTAATTTACTTGAGATAATGTTTATATTAGAGTACAAGTAACCAATGCATACCTGTATATTATATACAGCTCTATTAGACTTATAAACAATATACAATGAGTTTTATTTCTATTGTATAATAAATTAAAGTTATTTAGGTATACCCTAGAAATAGCTGTTATTCAACTTTATAATAAAGTATTCATTATATAATATAGTTTATATATAATAAGTATATTAATATATATATATATATATATATATATATATATGTGTGTGTGTGTGTGTGTGCATGTGTGTTAGTGTGTGTGTACACACACTAACACATATATACATACAATGTTATAAAGTAATAATAATTGCAATACGTGTAACATTTTAATATCCCCAGTATATAAATGATCTTACACGTACATATTAGGTGCACATAGTATTATAAAAGTAGTGTAGTGTTGTGTGTAGTGTTATGTGTAGTGCTATGTGTAGTGATATGTGTGTAGTGCTATGTGTAGTAGTAGTAGTAGTAGTAGTAGTAGTAGTAGTAGTAGTAGTAGTAGTAGTAGTAGTGTTGTATATCGTAGATAAATCTCAGCAGAACGAACATATTAATCATAATCAAGTACAGCGCTCTGTCTCGCTCTGTTTAAAGTTCGTTAATGTATTTGTTGTGTATGTTTGTGTAGTTGATGTAGTGTACTATAGTTTAGATCTGTGTACTATTATAGTACTACTATAGTATTTATTTACATGCACAAACACAACTTATTAATATATATATATATATATATATATATATATATATATAATCACACCAACACATACATAGTATTATCGAACATACAAACATTCTTGTATATAAATATATAATTGCATGTATAATAATACGTCGGATTTATAATTGTTAGTATACAATGCATTATAAAAACATACACACACACCTACACATACATACACACACGCACATGTACATGTGTATGAAGGTGCCATACTTAATAGCTTTAATCGCATGCTACTTTAAGCTCGGTGATATCTGAACCTGGTCACGTGGTGTGATGTAATCGTAATACGCGATGACACCCTACTTAAGTTACGCAATAATAGTTATGTAATACTCATCATACCGAGTATGCCACAAACACGAGCGATCTCTTTGTCTTAATCGACAGGGTATTGTTCTAAAATTTGTATTGTTATTATGTTTTATATCTATGAGTAGTAGTAGTAGTAGTAGTAGTAGTAGTAGTAGTAGTAGTAGTAGTAGTAGTAGTAGTAGTAGTAGTAGTAGTAGTAGTAGTAGTAGTAGTAGTAGTAGTAGTAGTAGTAGTAGTAGTAGTAGTAGTAGTAGTAGTAGTAGTAGTAGTAGTAGTAGTAGTAGTAGTAGTAGTAGTAGTAGTAGTAGTAGTAGTAGTAGTAGTAGTAGTAGTAGTAGTAGTAGTAGTAGTAGTAGTAGTAGTAGTAGTAGTAGTAGTAGTAGTAGTAGTAGTAGTAGTAGTAGTAGTAGTAGTAGTAGTAGTAGTAGTAGTAGTAGTAGTAGTAGTAGTAGTAGTAGTAGTAGTAGTAGTAGTAGTAGTAGTAGTAGTAGTAGTAGTAGTAGTAGTAGTAGTAGTAGTAGTAGTAGTAGTAGTAGTAGTAGTAGTAGTAGTAGTAGTAGTAGTAGTAGTAGTAGTAGTAGTAGTAGTAGTAGTAGTAGTAGTAGTAGTAGTAGTAGTAGTAGTAGTAGTAGTAGTAGTAGTAGTAGTAGTAGTAGTAGTAGTAGTAGTAGTAGTAGTAGTAGTAGTAGTAGTAGTAGTAGTAGTAGTAGTAGTAGTAGTAGTAGTAGTAGTAGTAGTAGTAGTAGTAGTAGTAGTAGTAGTAGTAGTAGTAGTAGTAGTAGTAGTAGTAGTAGTAGTAGTAGTAGTAGTAGTAGTAGTAGTAGTAGTAGTAGTAGTAGTAGTAGTAGTAGTAGTAGTAGTAGTAGTAGTAGTAGTAGTAGTAGTAGTAGTAGTAGTAGTAGTAGTAGTAGTAGTAGTAGTAGTAGTAGTAGTAGTAGTAGTAGTAGTAGTAGTAGTAGTAGTAGTAGTAGTAGTAGTAGTAGTAGTAGTAGTAGTAGTAGTAGTAGTAGTAGTAGTAGTAGTAGTAGTAGTAGTAGTAGTAGTAGTAGTAGTATTAGTAGTAGTAGTAGTAGTAGTAGTAGTAACCTGTAACCTGTAACCTAATGTTTTAGGCACTGCCATCAACTTCATCAGAAATTTTCGGCCGTGCATTAAATGTTGACTAGTTGTTATTAGGATAAGCCAAAGAGAAAAGATATGTCTTAAGCTTATTTTTGAATAACGTGGTTGATTGAATAGAACGAATGTTATAAGGAAGTCTATTCCAGGCTATAGGTGCAGAGATTGAGAAGGCTCTCTTTTGTTTTATGGATACATTACGCAAATCTGGTATGACTAGAGTATACTTGAGGCAAAGTCGTATTGGGCGTGATGATGTATAGGGAGTAAGTAGAGTATGTAAGTAGTCAGGTTGGCTGTGATGAGTGGCATGATGGGTTAGCATACATATTTTATATATTATTCTGTATTTAATTGGGAGCCAGTGTAATATTTTCATGTAAGGTGATATGTGTGTTCTAGAGAATTTATTTATATTGTATATGAGTCTGACTGCTGAATTTTGCAAAAGTTGTAGTTTATGTAGTAAATAATCCGGTATACCATTAATAATCGAATTACAGTAATCTAATTTAGGTAGAATAAGAGATGTTATAAGTAGTTTAGCAATTTCAGTGGATATTGAAGGTCTAATGATTTTTATAGTGTATAATATAAAATTTACTGATTTAATTATATTGGAGATCTGATGTGTAAATGATAATGTGGTGTCTAATATAATTCCTAGATTACGGGCTGATCTGGAGTAAGGTATACAATCATTACCAATATATATATTTGGAATAGTGGACTTATTTGATAAAGAAATATGGAGTGCAATGGTTTTTGAGCTATTCAGTGAGAGAGAGTTTGAGTTTAGCCATGTTCGTATATCCTCAAGGCAGTTGTTGAGTATAGGTATATCTTTAGTAGGGTCTTTTAAAATCATATATACTTGTAGGTCATCTGCATAGGAATGGTAGCCAATATTTGGATATTTATTAAAAATATCAAATATTGGGATCATGTATATATTGAAGAGTATTGGTCCGAGAACAGATCCCTGCGGTACACCATGATGGATTGACCGAGGTGTGGATGTCAGAGAATCAATCTGAATAGAAAAATATCTATTTTGAAGATATGATTTGAACCATTCAAGAGCGGTTCCATTTATACCTATAGACTGAAGTCTTAACATTAAAGTGCTATGATCTAAGGTATCGAATGCTGCTGAAAGATCTAATAGTATGATCACAGAGCTATGTTTATTAAAGGATGCACGCTGAAGGGAATTAATAATATAGACAAGAGCTGTTTCGGTATTTTTCTTTTTAGTATAAGCACTCTGAAATTTATTGAGGATTTTGTTACTGAGTATATAGTCATTAAGTTGAATAGCTACAACTCTTTCAAGTACTTTAGAAATATACGAGAGATGTGATATCGGCCGGTAGCTCGCGAGAGTGATTTATCCAAGTCAGGTTTTTTAATAGTAGGAGTAACATTAGCTAACTTCATACACGAAGGTACTGAGCCAGATATAATTGATTCTTCGATTATTTCCTTATAGTACATAACAATATAAGGTATCAGCTTATGTAAGAGGGTGACAGGAATGGGGTCAAGGGAACATGTTGATTTCACAGACAGGAGAAGCTTCTCAACCAGCGAAGTAGATGGAAGGTTCAGTAATGAAAGAGAATATGGAGGGATGGTTGGTACATATGATAGAGGGGAGGGAAGAGATATAATAATGTCATTTACTTTAGCGGTAAAGAATATATCAAAGTTATTAATATTATCTAATATATAAGTATCTGGAAGAATACGTCGATTAAGGCGCCCTAGTAGTGTATTGGATATTTTAAATATTTTCTTATAGTCTTTTCCTGCGTTAGTAAGTAGATCAGTATAATAATTTTCTTTCGTTGTTTTGAGTAAACTACGATATTGCTGTCTGCATAGTAAAAATATGTCAAAGTCGGTAGTAGATTTAGATCTACGCCAGCATTTTTCGGCTTTTCGTAGTTTTCGTTTTTCGGTGACAAGATTATTATTAAACCATTTTGAGTTATCACGTACTATAATCGACTTTTGTTTAATAGGTGCATGAACATCAAGAGTAGAGGAAAGAATATAGTCAAAATGGGATAAAGTTTTGTTGTTACCACAAATGTAAATATTATTAATAAAGTCTTCCATAAATTTTGAAATATCAATTTTAGCAATATTTCTAATTTTAATAGTTTTTTATAGGCGGGTTGGCTTAGGGACATGGATATTAAAAAGGACAATGTAGTGGTCAGTTATAAGGTTATGAGTTACAGTGTTGGAAATTATATCAGATGATTTATTTGATATAACAAGATCAAGAATATTGTTTGCTGTATGTGTAGGGGTAGTGACTTTTTGGGACAAATTGTGTGATTCAAGTATATCGTAGAGATGTCGAGAATTATGTGAAGTAGAGGTGATAGGAATATTAAAATCACCGGTTAGAATTGTTTTAGGAGTTAATGCGTAAAGTAGAGTATCGAGTTCTTCAATAAAATGAGGAATAGATTGATGCGGTGGTCGGTAGATGGTTATTATTGTAAGTGGAAGTGAGTTATTGGGATGAAATGTGCATGAAAAAGCCTCGGAATGTTCAAGAGAAAGGTCTTTATAGCTTATTAGCTTAATACACTTGTTATATAATACACCTAATCCTCCACCAAAGTGGGAACTAGGTCTTGGAAGGTGAACGAAGCTTAATGTATTTGTGTTTAATGTGGCAATTATGGGGGTATCATTAAGATTAAGCCATGTTTCTGTAATACACATAATATCTAAGTTAAGATCAGTAAATAATTCGATTATAAGATCAGCTTTATTTCTGATAGAGCAAACATTAAGTGTTGCAGCCTTAATATTGGATAAGTGTGGAATTTTATATGGTGCAGAGGACATATTTATATTGGAGATGGTAGGTAAGGGACAGGGTTGGTTTATGATGTGTAGTGAGGATGAATGAGATTGGTGAATGATACTGGTAGGAATGGTGAAGGTCGAGGATATTGAATTGATGTGGTTGTCATGGTTGGTTATATGTCATTGTGTGTGTTGGTCATTGACTAAGTCAATTTTATTTGTATTATGTTTGGTCTGTATATATACTTCATAATAAGTCTTCCATGTTTTGAAATCATATTCTGTAATATTTATGGGATTACAGGACCAATCTATTTTTGAGTTCTTAGTTTGACGTAGTTCAAATGTATTATTATAATTATTATAGGTGCACCTAGTGCCAGTTGGTGTTAAACTTTCTTTTATGGCATGATATATAACTCTACCTCTGAATATGTCATTGCCTGAGCGTTGTTCTCGTATATAAAGATGGGAGAATCGGGGGTCTTTTTTAATATGGTTCACATTGGAATGAAATGTGTATAGAGAGTTAGGTGAGTTGAAGTATATTACACATATTGAGTTTATAAATTTGTATGAGGTCAGAGAGTTTTTAGACATATTTAAATATGAAAGTATTTTATATACGAAGTTAATATTTCTTTCATCTTCATTCAGATGTTCAATAACAAGAGAATTAGATGGAGTAGTATTAATTACAGGTATAGTAGTATTACCTTTGTTTATGGGCATGTATGGGCTTTGTCGTACAGCTGAAGAGTATGCTATATTTAAAGGATGAGTAGGTGGTGGAAAGTGTTGTTTTGGGGGGTTATAGGGTATTGTAGGGGTGAATGTAGGTGGTATTATGTGTTTATATATCGTACTGGTATTATTTACTAGTTTACATATATTATTTAATATCTTATCTTGTTTATCAAGACGGATAAGGATATCCTTTGTGGAGGATTCGATATTGTTTATTTCACCTTTAAATGTATTTAAAGGTAGAGGGCAACTTGGTTGAATAGAGTTACCAATGCATGTATTACATCTAAATAAGAAAGATGGTGACTCAAGTATTGAAGTAACATGCTTGATTACAGGGTTGCTAGATACCGTAGTAGTAGTAGTAGTAGTAGTAGTAGTAGTAGTAGTAGTAGTAGTAGTAGTAGTAGTAGTAGTAGTAGTAGTAGTAGTAGTAGTAGTAGTAGTAGTAGTAGTAGTAGTAGTAGTAGTAGTAGTAGTAGTAGTAGTAGTAGTAGTAGTAGTAGTAGTAGTAGTAGTAGTAGTAGTAGTAGTAGTAGTAGTAGTAGTAGTAGTAGTAGTAGTAGTAGTAGTAGTAGTAGTAGTAGTAGTAGTAGTAGTAGTAGTAGTAGTAGTAGTAGTAGTAGTAGTAGTAGTAGTAGTAGTAGTAGTAGTAGTAGTAGTAGTAGTAGTAGTAGTAGTAGTAGTAGTAGTAGTAGTAGTAGTAGTAGTAGTAGTAGTAGTAGTAGTAGTAGTAGTAGTAGTAGTAGTAGTAGTAGTAGTAGTAGTAGTAGTAGTAGTAGTAGTAGTAGTAGTAGTAGTAGTAGTAGTAGTAGTAGTAGTAGTAGTAGTAGTAGTAGTAGTAGTAGTAGTAGTAGTAGTAGTAGTAGTAGTAGTAGTAGTAGTAGTAGTAGTAGTAGTAGTAGTAGTAGTATTAGTAGTAGTAGTAGTAATGCATTAGATAACATCTCACACTCTACCCGTGTATTCGGATACGTTACATAACAACATTGTACTGTAGTTATTAATCCATTGTTCACAAGTAATGCACTATGTTTCTATTGTAATATATATGTGGTACATATATTCTTATTCGTTTGTATATATGTATGTATATAAGTGCAATATATACAATGAAATTCCAGTATAAACTATAGTATTGTGTATATTATAAATTATATATATAAATATTATATAAAACGATATTTGTATATGCTATAGTCACTATAATGCATTATATACATTATTAGTATTATTTGATTTCAGTAAACGTGCAAATTATATAATATTATATAATAATACTATTTTACACTATTGCTCACACAATCCTATCGATACGAACCTATTAATAGCGCGGTATTGATTTTGAATTATTCTCCACGCACGCACGCATACACAGACAGACACACTAATAAACGCACGCACACTTATAATAACTCGAGTACTGTGGAATGACCTAATAACCTATATACTATACAAAGGGTTGATATATACAGTAATATGTATACTATAATATACTACGTATACTATAGGTACTACAATATAGTATACTAATTGTATTGTATAGTCTACAATGTATACATATATATTATATATTATATATATACATAATCACTATATTGTAATGTATAACCTCAAACATATATGTACACATATACTATATACATTTAGCATTACATAGCACAGTAGTACATATATGCAGTATTACTTAGTATACGATGAATCATGACTCACGATGCTACGAACAAATATAAACACACACACAAACGCACGCATACTTAGGTAATACTAACATAAACTCGTGCATACCAGTATACACTCCTCATACACACGCGTACATACCTATAGGTAGTAATACGTGTATAATACACACAAACACACAAACAAATATACACGCGAGCATATAATCTCGGTCAGACATATAATTATAATAAAGCTGGCATTGTCTATATACTATTTATGCATGCTACACGTTGAAATAGCCGCACATATCTACTGCTGTATGCATACCTTTATCATCGCGTTACCTGCAGGGATTATGCAACAATACCTTATAAGGAGATTGTAATGAGATTAATAGTTCAACAATATATATATATATATATAATGTGTGCGGGTGACATTTACCAGTGAAGTCAGTAGCCATATGTCTATTATTTATACATTATAATAATCCCCTCTATCTTATCGATCTTATAAATACATCACGACGGCCTGTTGTACATTAGATGTACGTGTGTGTATACTTGTATACTAATATAATATTATATATATATATACATATTTATAATATATTAATACGGTTTATATTATTTTTATTTATTTTATTTTAAAATGGTTTATTGACTATAGATTTGTATACAAAATCACATGGTGGTTATGGGCGTCATGAGAAGGAAACAAAAATAAAATAAATAGAATACAATACAAATGGAGGAAAAGGGATGGTAGGTCGCAATGTTAATAGGTGCATGGGTATATCCACTATCAAACTATAGTTTACATTTAAATAGTGACAGAGATTTCAAACACCTAATGTCATATGGTAGAAAATTCCAGTATTTTGGAGATATCACAGAGAAAGCAGATTCAGAGTGAGCAAAGAGACTCGAGAGTTGCACAGTAATCATCATGTTATATTTCCTGTTAGCTCATAGAAGGGTTTGAATATTGATGATGTCGGCTATGTATTCGGGAGATCTAAGCTACATTCTGGAGATCACATTGTAATGTGTGTTGTGCATAGTATACTATAGTCTGTACCTACAGAGATACCTAAACTTAAGCCAGCCGAGTGATCGCATTAGGGTCGATATTTAAACTATTGAAGAGAACTTCAGTTTATAAAGGGTGCGTATAGCACGTCGTTGTATCATATCAAGTTTAAGCATAAGCTTTATGGGTAGATTACATAAAAGTGAGCAGCAGTATATAAGTCTACTGAAGACTAATGAGTTTATTAGATTTATAGTCATTGTAAAATTCAATTTATTGCATAATTTTCTAATGTTATAAAGAAAATAGTTGGCATTACGAATCATTATAAATATGTGGTCATATTAGTATAGTTGGGAGTTGATGGTGAAACCAAGAGTTTTTATGGATTATGAGGTAGGAAGGGATAGTAGAAAGGGGTGGGAGATGATAAGGGGGTATGTAGGTTTGGACACTATATACTCATAAGTGTTATATATTAAATATGCTATACCTATATATATATATATATATATATATATATATATAATAAACGTATATACATAGTACCAGTATTAGTACTAGTAGTAGCA
The DNA here is from genome assembly GCA_964019155.1 of Osedax fenrisi. Lineage (NCBI taxonomy): Eukaryota > Metazoa > Annelida > Polychaeta > Sabellida > Siboglinidae > Osedax > Osedax fenrisi. The sequence continues at coordinate 68,284,749 of OZ025240.1, read as the reverse complement.
TTAGGTTGCGTTAGGGCCTCACTAGATTAGATAACGCGCATTGACCAATGGCCGCAACACCACTACAACGACCGGTGGCAGGCGGACAGCGATAGCATCTGTCCTCCTTTATCTGTCCTTTACGACACGTCCTTTGAGGTCGCCTGCCCGCTGCTGTGCCGCGGTCGGTCGCCGGGAGATTGCTGGGGGCATCTTCCCCCCATCCCCCCTTCCCCCGCCGCCCGCCCCCAGACCGGCCCCCGGGGAAGCTGTCATGCGTAAACTTGCGGTGGTCAGATTATTTCATCTTTATAGCGGTGGCGTTGTGGGGGTGGCTATAAAAGCGGTGGTCGTACGCCACAATTAAACTATGCATTTAGTTTTCATACTATGACGTCGTGATATTGTGACGTCACCATACTATATTAATATACCTCGTATACGCGTATGCTATTCTACCATTATCATTGCCGATGGATTATAACCTATATGTGATGTTTTTTAAATCTAATATATAGCCTACATTAAAACGTGTGTGCTCACCACATCTTACGACGCAATATATAACTATTTACCTCGGAAAAATAATGTATCAAAACTTGACATTATAATAACTACACTTATTGTATACATAATATATATATTTCCAGTGAGTGGCTAAATGTGTTATTTTAAATTATTCTCTAACCGTTTATGGATTGTTATATATATATATATATATATATATATTATGTATTATGTATTATGATCTCACACAATATGCGAATTTGTGCAATTTTCTTTGTGAAATTAACCATACATATTATCATACATATAAAATATGTATATATAATATTTATATTTATATAAATTACTATCCGTTTAAAATAATATTAAATTAGTATGCAATTTATTATCATAAATGATATGCTTGCATTTATAGTATACGATATATACTAGTATATATATATATGTAACACATTAGACAACGGGAATGATATATTATCATATGATATGATATGGTATACATGATTGATTATTACATAAATCATATTAATGCATATATTATATAATATACATAGTATACTTTTATTAATCATAGTTTCGTACACGTCTAGAATTACGGCATACCTCGCGTACAATATTAGCTTATTAATTATCATTTATTGCAGATTAATTAACACGTCATGGCTGTTTATGTCACGCCCATTTAACACCCACGTGATCATGAAATGACACTCGCTATAGACAATGAGATATCAATAATTAACGGGATTTAATGAGTACGCGATACATAGTCATCTTTTGTAAGTTAATAATATATGTATGTATAGGTAATCTCAATTCACAATTGTAGATTATATCAAGTATGATATATATTATAATATACATATTATATATATACACACTCGTTATGTAATGTAACATACGAATACAACTTACTTATAAATACACATTATTTGTAACAAGATCTAATCACATCACACCTCTACCTCGGATCGCCTGTCATCGGTAACTACATGTCATATAGGGGGGTAAAGTAGGTGAGTGGGTGTAGGGGCGGTATACCGCCCTATAGGGCTGGTAGGGGGTTTAACTAGTGCTTATGGGGTATACCTATAGGTATTCTATGTTTGGCTTTCGCTGACTAGCATTTCTATAATGGTGAACGGCGTATCGTATATCTGTATACCACATATGGTATATTATGGCTTAGTGATGTATATATATGTGTGTGTCCATTATACATATATAATGGAATTTCGTATATGAATCTATAGGGTATATCCACATTATTCTTATATATATCCTATAGGATAGTGTTTATATCCCGTCTACGACGGGGTTTATAAGTTATAACAGGTTTAAAGTGACGATACCGTAAGGGATCACTATAATGGGTAAGATAAGGTGTATGGTGAGTGGTGGTGCCGGTGATTCCATTAGGAATACGATACCCCCCGCCCGAACAATAGCGGTCCAGCGCTACGGACAATTATCTCATTACCCGGGCACACGAGAGAGAGAGATGGTCACCTCGCCTTTCTATTGTATTACCTCCACTGACCGGTTGTCCGGCGGTGGGCCGAGTTATCCTCCACTCCGTCACGCTCCGTTGAACACCACCTCTACTACGGTATACGTGGCCCGTGCCTTATCACGCCACCATACCACCGACTGACCACTACACTGACCACTACTACCACGGCCATAGCTAGACGATTGTAAATCAGCCTCGTCTAGATCGCGCACACTTTTGATTTAAGATGCGACTCTACCTCTCTCTCTCGTGTGTGTGTACGATATCACGTATATATATCCTTGACTAGACTATAGTCTATATGTGCAGTAGTAGACGGGCTGGGTAAGACGTTGCGAGACAAACAGACAATGGATGAGGAGGAGGATGAGGTGGAGATGACCGATATAGCGAGGTATACCATCTCGTTATTGCCGTCGTAAACAAATCGCAGCCTCCTCCTCCTGCGTTAATCACGTAGTAACACGCGATATTCTCACGTAATCTCGTCGTATCTCATCGTGTATCGCGGTATAACGCGATGAGATACGATAAGATAAGAGCGTTGATAAGATATATCTTAGCATATAGAACGTGATCCTAGCATAGAGCGCGTGTATTAGTAATGGTGATTCATAAGTACTTCGGTGTTGGTATAACGAAATACTATGTAGTAATATACAACCCGAGCGTAATAGATAGTTATATATATAGAATATATTCATTATAACTAATATAACATGCATAAGTAACAATGTGTACTTAAGGACACACATTAAATTACATACACATACGTGTAAGTATCAAGGACATATAATACACACACATGCATAGGTAAGCTTGTATAACATATATATTATAAGATGTTATAACATATAAGGTATAGCTTTATATATAACCTATTACGGTGTACGGCGTCTATCTAATACACGGTATCACCTGCGGGTTGCATTATTACATCATGTTACGTAGTGAAACCATCACTTATTTAGAATGCGCATTCTACATGTTTGTTCTCTACACGAGGTAATACATTGCATAATCGTGTATTATAATGAATATATATATATATATTATAATGTATATAATACATTGTACACTATACGTTGTAAATGCGTTATAGGCTAGACATATTATAATTGTATGCATATACGTATATATACACATATATATTTACCTCTATATGTAATACATATTATGTATATATATATATATATATATACGCAAATCTAGCTCAAGCGCTAATATATTAATAATGCCTGAAGGTGGACGTACCCATACATGCGCATACAAACACATGCAAACGCACATACACACACGCGTACACACATCCGTACACACATTACATGGCGGGGATTGCTTTTCTCATTAAATATCACTTACGTTGCGAACAACACTTGATGCTCGTTTATTTCAGCTTAGCTCGGCACATACGTTGTATACACATACGTACACACACACGCACGCGGACACGTGTGAACATGCGCGTACTGTATGCTGCGTGAATGGTTGTCGTTATATATCTCGTTATAATGAATGTCAATAGGTATTTATTTATATACATTTTAATATATATATATATATATATATATATATATGAATTTATATATGAGCATGTATGTAAATATAGTAAAATATAAGATAAATATTAAAACATACTTATCTATAGACGGCATAGCCTAGTGTGGCATGTAGATATGCTATTAGTGATTGAAACACACACACCCCACATAAACACAAGTCTAGCGTGAGATATGCCACCGGTGAGGCGAGATTGTTTATGTGAACATGCCTTAGTAACCCATAGTATCAAGAACGTGCGCGCGCGCGTGTGTGTGTGTAAACAACGTACCAACAGCGCGATAGATATACCCGGTATACCTCTCTCTGGATGCGAAGTTAATAAGTCACGTGATCACCTCGTAACGTGTACGCGTGCGTTGGTGTGTACGCGTGCGTCGGTAGGTATGCGTGAGTCTGTATGTATGCGTGCGTCGAGGTGCAGGGATGGCTCCTTTTGGGTGATAGTTGCGTAATGATGTCGGTAGAACTAGCGTTAATAGTAATATCTAAATACGGAGTTGTACCGGTTGTACATTGTACATTAGTCCACTTCTAGGCGGTGTGGACATGCATTACTAGATCACTCTAGCAGGGCGTATGACATGGGTTTAAGACGTGTGAGATAGAGCGGTGGACACGGATATAGAATTAGAGCTACGTCACCGGAAGTGTAGGCGTGGGTGTATTGAAGGAGATGAGGAAGGGAGGGGAGGGGTGTGAGGAGAGAGGAGTACATGGGTTCGTGGGTCGAATAAACGTGTTTCCGTCCTGTAGTTCCGCTTGTAACCGCTATTCGTAGTAACCACTAGTGGTAGTAACCACTAGTAGTAGTAACCACTAGTAGTAGTAACCAGTAGTAGTAGTAACCAGTAGTGGTAGTTAGTCAGTAACATTGTTAAGTAATAGCTTATACGAGTAATTGTAGCCTCCTCTCGCCCTTTCCACGTGACTTGGGTCCTGTGTAACGTGCGAAGTTATCTCGCGCATTGGTCACGTGTTATAGATTATCACCTGTCAGCGCAATACGTCACTCACACGCACCACCGCGGTCTAGCACGTGACACAATCCCTCCCCTCCTACTTTCACTATTGTACACATTGATATGTGATATTACTGCACTGATTTAATAACATGAATACATTAGTTTAGTATAGTATAGTATATTATATTATAGTATTATTAGAGTGAGATAACGTGTTAAAAGTATACTCATGTAATAGTTAATGTATTGTATATATTAATAATATAATATAAAGTATATATATATATATATATATATATAAATAATTACATGCCTTATTTATATATATATATAAATATAAGGCGTGTCCGTTCCTATAAGAATGCTGCTGAATTATGGATTAAGGTGGTCGTGGTCGCATTATGTTGACCACGTTGGATTATAGATATGACCTCTCGTATTGACCGGAAGTCAGTCGTAGCAGTATTAATAGTATTAGGCCAGAAATACACCTGCCTGCATATTTACCTTTCTTCGACGGATTAAATCCGAACTTATTAATTTGTAATATCAACCGGCGAATTAAGTACAACATTGAATATCAATATAATATTTATATGTATATTATAATAATAATAATAATAATAATAGTAATTTGCAAATACATATATATATATATCATATAAGTGACATGTATTGCATACACATATGGACATGTAAGTAAGGATACTGAATACATGTATTCATTTGTTCACTTGTGCACAAGTAGTGCAACACTCGTTAAGGGGGATCATAGAAAATTGAAAATTAACAGATTAACATTGGACTATGTTTTTCTTAATAAATATACCATTAAAATGAAGCACACACATTTTTTTTAATTTTTATTAATCTAAGCTCACACGACAGCCTCGTGAAGTTTAACATGTAGTTAGATACAAATTTTACATTGTAAAAAATAAATTATAAAAAAATAAGTATTTGAAACCTTTGTTATGAATAATTTGTTATCAAATTTTAACACACTATTTATTTTATAATAATGGAATAGAAAATATAAAAAATAGAATTAAAAAAAAAAATTCCTGGACATTTCTTGAAATTTTAACAGGAAATCGTAAAAAATGACTAAAAAAAGATTGACAGTATGTCGTGTCGTAAAAAATGACTAAACAAAAAATTGAAGTATACATATATTCTTAGAATTTCAATAGCAATAAGATGCAATGTGTCCACAAAATTTTTTATTTCTATGATCACCCTTAACACACGTTAAGCTACAGTAATATTACGTAATAGATGATATTAATGGTATGGTAGCAATGATAGCGGTATCACATCTATAGGTATATATATATAGGTAGTAAGGCTATAGAAATTGTAGTAACGAAGTAGTTCCAGTAGGTATTTCTTTGTAGGGTATTCTCGCATATATGCGTTTAGTATATGATGGTAGACCCGGTCGTGTATACCCGTTATAAGAGGGTATACCCCATATAACATATATTATCAGTGATTACTCATCACTGATGAGTCATATCACCCAATATGAGGCTGGACAACATGAGTTATGTCAATGAATTACGTCATTCGATAATCATAGCGATAGCGATAGCGATATTAATGGAGGTGAGGGAAGTGACGTAAGAAAGGTAGCAGAAATAGTAGCCGGATATTCTTGAGGTCAATGTAATGTAGTAGAGGTCATGATACTTCGAGAGTATGTGGAGGTATATACCTAACATGTAGATAACCCATAGTTAGACATGAGATGAAAGCCGGGGGGGGGCGTGTTATCACGTGTTCATCTCGCGAGATGTCGTATAGAGATTACTACCTATTACCTATTAATAAATAACAACCCGGAACAGAGAGACTCTGGTGTATGTCTGATAAAAAGATGGTATTAATTATTCAGGTTACGGGTGAGGGTAATATCCGCGAACACTTTGTTTTTACTAGTTACCCCTACGGGGTCCATGGGGCGAACCTTACCTTCGATAAATCGATATTTCGCTAAAAAAAATCCCGTCTACGTAAAGAGATAATTACGTTTTGTTTCCGATTGATTTTCTATAATTGAGATACCGTAGCGCCATCTATTATTGATGACGTATCGATAATTCCGGTATTTAGTTACAGAGGCACAGTATTCTATTTTATTTAATTGTTGATAAGAATATATTCAACGAATCCACATTAGGAATATTATTGACGTAGATATAGTAGTATAGTAATACTGCTGAGTAATGTAATATTGATGTACTAGCTACTAAATTACTGATGTATTAAGTACTCTAGTATTGACATATCAAGTACTATTGCGATAGCGCATTGACTACCGTGTAATCTCTTGATACGCTTATTTAATAGACATCTGAAGTACGCTGTATTAATATTTAGTGAATTGTGTAGTATTATTATTATAATAAATATATTTACTATAGTAGTAGAATTCCTCTGTTACTATTACTATTATATTATCTAAATATATATATATATATATATATATATATATATATATATATATATATAATTATAAGATCATTATTATAAGTAAACACGGGTTTCTTACGCTAGAGATCCAATTAATATAGCATTACGTCTAAATATAGATACGTGAGGCATCCCGACCTTGTTTACATTAGCGATATGGAAATTGCGGGCGTCCATGACGTAACCATATTAATCAGACGTCCGCGATCCTCCCACGCACGCGCCATTAACGTGTATACACTTCGTAACGTTCTATTTATAGAATATCGTGTTCCGTATTCAATCATCATCATCATCATCATCATCATCACCATCAGCTTCGCAATCATCATGATATATATCGACGTAAACAACAACATTCATCTTACCTACACGTACACGATTGATGTGAACTTCTCTGTGAACAATAGAAGGGGTTACGGCACGTGTGATCATTACGAGATGTCTATTACGTAATGGTGACAATACATGGCGGTCGTTGGTACAGTTAACCGAGCCTCTCGCTCTCTTTAGAGCGGGTTTCAACGAGTTCAAGTGACCTCAACCTATTATCGCTCGTGTAGTTATTATTGCTGCTTGTGTCGCTTAATAGTGTAGTTAAACTTACACTTTCACATATATAATACAAATACACATACGTATATATATATATATATATATATATATATATATATTTACAACTATTATGAATTCAAATAATATTAGTATTACAAGTAATATGCTTATCAACGTAGTATATATGTGACAGAAATATATACATCATAAAAAAAAAGTATATTTGATATTAATAATCATTTATAATATATCAATTATATATCAATAAATATAACATTTGCAATGATATTACTTTTAATTTGTCCATAAACCGAATTCATTATTTATTACATTAATTTTATTTATATATATGAGAGAGAGATAGATATATACATAGATCGAGAGAGAGTGGTTTTATGATTGTCGCGTGTCCGTAAGATTTCTATATATGGAAATCTAATCTATCTGGTTACGTCAGTTCTGGCGTGACGTCATTACTTCGGCATAACTCGGTTATTGTTTCCTAGTCGGGCGTAGTGTTACGCAATACCCCGTCAACATCTGTCACCCACATCCGCGCTTCGTGGTGTGCGTTCCTTCGTCACCGCCCGCCTCGTTAAGCCACGCCCCCGCTATTGTTCTCGCCCCGTTGATCCTTATCAACGCCGAACTTCTGTTCACCGCGTGCAACAATGGTGGTCGTTGTTACATAATAGGTATAGAGGAAAGGGAGAGTTACGCAATAACGTTAGCTCGGCCGCTGAGAATGTACGAATGCGAGTGTACGCGTGTATGGGTGCGCTCGTGTGTGCGCGTTGATGTCGAGTGAACAACCGCGATGTCACTTAGGAGACTTAACCCGGGGACCTCTAGTGTTGCGTAATACTTGAAGGGGGCGTGGTCACGGCTAAAGCACAGAGGTCGTAATCGGTATAGGTGTTACGTAAGGTGATTAGGTAATCGAGAAAAAATGAATCCAACTGACGCGTTAATAAACTCATTAAAACTAGAATCTTCTAAATTGGGTGTCGACATACACGATTATTTCATGTTTCTGATAGTGAGTGTGTGTATATACGTTTGTGTATATGCGTGGGTTAATGTATGTAGTAGCGTGTATGTATGTTTGCATGTTAGATAATCTATTAATAGATCGCAGCGATACATCACCGAGTGTAGAGGTGTATCAATGTATCACTGCTACAATAAATGTGTGTTGTGTGTACGTGTTGTACACGATTACATTCTAATAAGCCAGCTTAATAACAGCGTATATTTATATACATGTATCTAGCAGTACTATACATGCGTATATCGCTATACTATATATATATATATATATATATATATATATACATATGTGTGTGTGAGTGTGTGTGAGTGTATGTGTGCGAGATAGTGTGTGTGGCATCATGCTGATAACGCATAATGATATAACACTCTCACGGTGTATTCACAGTGTGAATTTCACACACACACACACACACACACACACACACACACACACATACACACACACACTACAGAGGTCAACACCTATCTATCTATATTATTCCCTGCGCATGACTTATTCATCATGCATTACTAGTAGCGCCACCACTACGGCAGCATAATGCACTATGCGATCACGTGGCTTGTTGATTGCAGTCTTTGCAGGCCGCGGCACTAATTATTCAATACGCGGAGATATACCCGTTCGTTAAGATTGTGTGGGTAGGTGTCGTGTATTACGGCAACCTTAACAAACTACCTATATTACATGTATATATTACAAGTATACTAAGTGATTTTTATAATTAATATAGAACCCATATTCCGATGGAACAGCTCTGACGCTACAGAGTATGATATCCTATTTAGATTGCTGGTAGCTCTTGTTTTACTTCGTTGTTATCATTAGCAACGAAGTTACAAATAAGGAATGGAAGGACATTTGTTACCTAGTGTTTCATTGTGCGGGATATTCATGGTTATTTATAATATGGCATGTATATCGCTTTAATAAGTATAAGGCGTATACGCCCTATTGTTGGAATAAATATATAAATGTGTGAATATATGTTTATCTAATATAACTAGTATATTATAGTATACTATATATATATATATATATATATATATATATATATATATATATATACCATCGGTTTAAATAAAAGTTGGATCATGTGATCAAACGACCGTTCGCATATCTTACTTATTTAATGAAGGTACGCGATTCTAAAATCGCGAATTATAAAACAATAAATGTATGGGACCAAGCATATAACAAAGATGTTATTTAGAATCGCGTTCCTTACCGATTTTAAAACATTTATAACTACACCTCGGATAAGTAAATTCTACTGTGAATTATAAGTGTGTCTATTCATTTATTTATGCAGACAAGAACATGATTATAATTATTATCAAATATATCGATTATCTACAGAGTTTTGTATTTTTTACCCATTTTTTATTTATTTTATTATATACATTTATATAAGAACAACAAGAAATCAAAGAACAAGAACATGAATTTATCAATGATATCAATTATCTCCATTGTATGTAATTTACAAGTTTATCAATAATAAATGTACTGGTCCAAGAATATAACAAATATGGTGATATTATAAGTTATAAGTTATAAGTTATAATTTATTTGTATTAGTACTGTTATTTATATCGATGATATATACGCGTAGTAACCTATGCATATGTATATAATATATATATATATATATATATATATATATATATATATATATATATATATCGTATACGATAGTAAGAGGGGGAACTTTCTAATTAATAAAGTTACATAAAACTTACTTTATGGCGTACTTTTATTAATAACGTTATTTAGTATCAATAATAGTTGATTTATTACAGCGCATATGTGTGATAACGCGCATACACACACACAAATATATATATATATATATATATATATATATATATATATATATTTATATATATATATATATATATATATATATATAAATATATAAATATATAAATATATAAATATTAATAATTTTTAGATAGATATACGCTACTATGTATATACACAAAGCATAGCTGTTGTTTCACACACACACACACACATATGATAACTTACATCACGTGTAACTTAGCGCATGCGCAGAACGCTGTAAACATAAGCATCACTAACTAACCTGTGCCCGCAGTCTAACGGCCTAATAGGCTAACAATAGACGTCACGTGGTTTAATTGTCCGTCCTCTATTGTAGTTATAGATAGCGCACCACAGTAGCGTAACGGTGGTACCGGTGGTGGTGGTGGTGGTATCACTACAAGCGGTAGCGGTAGCAGAAGTGGTAGCAGAAGCGGTAGCAGTAGCGGTAGCTGTAGCAGTAGCGGTAGCAGTAGCGGTAGCTGTAGCGGTAGCTGTAGCGGTAGCTGTAGCAGTAGTGGTAGCAGAGGCGGTATCACGAGAGTGCAATCCGATCTAAGTAAAGTAGAGCGTTTTTAATTAAAAATATGATTTGTAACTGTAACAAAATGATACCCATTTTTTAGAGCATATATACGAGTATTCTAATAACATATATAAATATATACATATATAGTTATCCTTATAATGCATTATATACATATTCTTATAAAACTAAATATAATCTTAAATATATTGTTGTCATTTGTAATATATGTTATCAATGTTATACTACATGAATGCTATTATACATTATTAACGTGATTACCATTACTTTACAGATTGACTACATCAATGAATTAGACAATATGAACATGACTAGCAAGAGTACGTGTTCTTGCATTGTTGCATTAACGGCATTGCTGACTATTGTTACAGGTATATGAGTGTGTGTATGTATATATATTCATATCATGCTTATTATATAACGTACTTATAATTCTATTTAAAAATTCAACCGCAAAATTAAATATTTAAACCCGATCATTAATATTATAATTTTAGAATATTAAAGTGCACTTTGATACTTTTGATCATTACTTTACTATTCTATTGAATACAACACATTCATCTAATAACTAACATATATGTATGCGTATTTGTATGTGTATGTTTGTTTATATGTAATTACCCATACAACAAATACCTACTAATATATTGTGTCTATTTTTAATTTTATGTATATATATATCAGATTATAATATATTCGACTTGACTGCCTTTTACGGGTATACTGCGTATATGCCCATAAAAGGAAGTAACGACTAATTACTAATGTTAGCTGATATATTATAGCATATTACATATATGTAAGTATTATTAAAGTAGTAACTAATTGCCTTCACAACCATGCTATTTTGACAAATACCATTATGCGACCTATCTTTTAGATTATCTAATTGAACTGTAGGCTAACATATTTCATAATTATATACGATATATATAATACTGCATATATATATATATATATGTATATTTCGGTTATGTTTTTAATAATGGTGGCATATGCTCCAGACCCCCCGTGCCGGTTGTTTTCAGTAATTTGTAATAATAATTACCGCCCACCCAACCACGTACAATTACTGATAATGTCTAGTTTTCTATGTAGATCTCTTATTACGCGCCGCTTTTAACACTAGTAGTCGAGTTAAGCGGGTAGTACGAAACATGAACCGTGAGCACGCGACCTCTATCTCGACGCGACCCCTAGCGTGATACGACGGTGGCTCCGACTAGTGAGGAGAGAGAGTGGTGGTGATGGTGGTGATGATGGTGGCAGCAGTCGGGGCGACAGCGGCGGGTGGTATTTTTATTAATTCGAAAACGAGGCGCGCGCTTTTCAAAAATCCGCGCACCGTCCTTGCCGCCGCCGCTCTCTATCGACCAATAGGATCGCTCCCCGTTTCGTCAACGTCGTCCAACTATTATAGGACATATGTCTGGTTACGTAATTCGGCTGCTATGGTGAATTAGGGGCGTGGCGGGAGGTGGAATACTCTACGAGGCGTGAACACCCTCACCGCGTGATGGCGCTGCTTAACGGTCCTCTATTGTAGCGCCGCTGTGTTAGATCACTCGGTCACCACAGCAGTAGCAGTAGCAGTAATCGTATTATAGTAACGACAGGCTCGTAATGAAGTACTTACATTTAAGTGTCCACTAGCCCCAACGCGGCTTAATGGCGGCATACACGACATCACTACTATAGTAACGTGATGTATCCTAGCTAGTGTATAGACTTGGCGCCGGTAACTAGTAATTCTGGTGTAAGAACTTATTACGTAACAATATGCGATGATTCATTACGTCATGCTCAGATGTATGCGTGTACATGTACGGCGTACATTGTACGCGCGTAATATACGATGACAATGTAGCATATGATGTGAAATAATATACTCATTACAATTAGTATAAATGTATTGGTTATGTACATCATCAGTATGGATACTATATTATAATGTTATATTAGAATACATAGTATACTATGTATTATAATATATATATATATATATATATATATATATATATATATATATATATAATATCATTATTTATACATTATTATCTTAGTGCGCCGAAATCATAAAATTAGATCTCATCAATATCTCATCAATATTAGATCGGTTGATTACGCAATTCATAGCGCCACCGCCCTTGCCACCACTCTCGCCACCACCCTCGCCACCGGCTAATATAGCGGCCTGTAGGAGACTGCTAAAGTCGATATTTACAGAGGAGACCGGTGAACTAGTTCGCTCGTGAATAAGTTATGCGCGCGCGTGTGCGTGCGTGTGTACTAGATGTTACCCGTACTGCTACTACCACTGCTACTGATAGTGCTAGTGGTAGTGATGCTACTGATGATGATGATGATGATGATGATGATGATGATGAGGATAATTCGTCAATCACGGATGTATTGATTAGCAATACACGCAGCGTACGCCTGGTTATACGCTTAGTTACGCGTTTAGTTATGCGTTTAGTTATGCCTAGTTAGATAATATTAATGTATTGATATTACATCATCAGAATCCCATCACACACACACATACACATACACGCACACACACAATATACGATAACATTACCACTATAGCTATGTAAACAGAACGCACTTGTGTATGTATACATGCTTATACGCATGCATGTATACAATAAATATATTAAAGTAAACGATTAAATACGTTAATATAGTCATGATCTTGAATACGAATATGCGAATATAGCCTATATATACGCAGGTGATCTGAGCGATAGTCTACAGACTGGGGTATGCCCTACTATACCCCCAATATACCTCTACTATAGCTCCTATAGTAGAGCACGCGTGACCAGACAGACCCGTGCTGGTGGTGCCTGGTTCTAAATCAATATTATCACAAGATATCACCTAGCCAGCCATAGGGCGTACCCTCCAACTTCTCCTTAAGATAACGCCGCACCCACGTGATAGCAATAGCATGCACGTGACCGCTTACGTAATCGTTTAACGGGGCTAAAGTACAACACGGGCGTGGGTTGCGCGATGATTAATTAACCGGGTGGTGTTTTAATTAATTAATTACCGGTCTCGCCATCTATCGGCCGGTAATTCGGATAACTCTCGCGTAATCTCGCGTAATATTAGCGCTAATATCAACTACCCGTACGCCCCTAACGCCCACCCCTATTAAACCCTCCCTCCCTCCTACCCGTAGCCTCTCAACCCGGATCTTCGTTGTTCCGCGAACACCCGTCGTCCCGAACAGCTGCACCTCGGTCCACTTTACGGTTGACCTGTCGACCCGCGGCTAAGACCACGCCCACTTCTGATATCACGTGGACGCTAGACGGACAACCCGTCGCCGATAAAACCGGAACTTCTATCGAGGTAATAATGTTTAATGCGATTTTTATGTAATCAAAATATTATCGAAAATATGAAATTGAAATATTTGCTATAACAATACGTTGTAATAAACAAAGAAGTGTACGATATTACAAAATAAAGAATGTGAGACGTTTTCCAGTTAGCGTTATTAGGTGATTACATAATTTGTACGTAATATATATGAATGGGCATTCTTTTGTATCGATTGACTCCACTCTAAACTCGAATAATAATAGCGATCATTTTTTTATGTATGTATCTATTACAAGAGAATTTTATTACATATAGATATACCTACATTTACATATTTTTAGTTTTATACTACCTAAATGTGATGAGGTAAATACGTTATACGTTATCATATAAATATGTTTACTATTTATAGTACGTATATATAAGTAGATGTAAACTAAAAGTATACTATAATTACATGGAATACATTTGACACCCTTCTCTATACTGAGAGTTAAAAGTAATGTACCCTGTACTGATGTACTGATATACTAGGATAGGTGATACTTGCGGTTTTAAATATCCGGTAACTGTACATTAACGTGCAAAATACTTATTTGCATAAATAATTAAAATAATTAATCTATATTTAGATTCTCTATCTCTCTATAAATATATATATATATATATATATATATATATATATATATATATATGTGTGTGTGTATGTATATACATATATAGGAATATATAATATTGTTATTACTCAGAATATAAATAACGTAACCCTGACTAATGTAAATTAGATTACTAGTCACATAGAATGCCTACAAAGATTAGTGTGTACTATATACGTGCATATGTGTACACATCCACGATAGTGCACATAGACACACACACATAGTCAGGAACGAACACGCGCTTTCAATAGATCATAAACTCGCGCCGTGTTTCGATCCCTCCACCACTGTAGACTATCAATAAAGGGATTATTGAAGCGCGCTATTCTAATTGGCTTACGTAACCAGCCGCCCCCGTTAGCTAATTAGCCCGCCCACGTCGTGTAACAGACAATGAGCTGAGTATTGTTACGTAACTCTCGCGTGTGTAGGGGGGGTGGTATTGTGTACCACGGGCCTCCCTCGCGTAATCCTATCGACGTTCAGCACAACAATGAAACAAGGGTGGGGTAAAGCAAATATGAGGATCTATTAATAGACGAGGCGGCGAGACAACGATGTTACGTAATAACGTGTATGTAGGCAGAGACTCCTGGTGAGACATAGGAAGATAGCGATAGGGATAGAGGAAATATAGGTAGAAGGGATATATAGAGATATAGAGAGAAAGAGGGTATAGAGAAAGATATAGATAGATATAGCTATATAAAGAGAGAAAGAGGTAAGAGATATGAAGAGAAAGATAGAGAAAACGAGAAATAACAATATATAGATTAAGATAGATTCGCGGAATTAGATATTATAATATCTTGACTATAGTTCTATTTTTGTCGGCTAAAACGTTTATTATTCAACGTTTCCGGTAGAAATTGTGTTCGTCATGATATTATTCAAAATAAGAATAGGCATCATTACAATAGGAAACATTACAATAGGCACATTACAATAGGAAACATTTCAATATGCACATTACAATAGGAAACATTACAATAGGTACATTACAATAGATATATCTATTGTACATTATAATGTTTACACATAAACGCTTACACGCCACTGTACTATTAATGCATGTGATTCATAAACGTGTAGGGCTTGTTATCACTATTGTCCGTGCGTGTGAATATTAAACTGCAGATTAGTGTTAGTGTTAGTGTAAGTGTTAGTGTTGGTGTTAGTGTTAGTGACACTGTGTCACTGACATATGAATGTATACACACCCTGCTGTATATGCCTGCTATATAGATGCATTCTGTAATATTCATTATAGAATTTAGTGGGTATAATCTTAATATTCTAAATATTTATATATTGAATATAGTCTTAATTAATAAATATATATATATATAATAGCGATATTCTTATGGCTCCATATTATGCGATTCGTGTGTATTACATCTCACTTAACTTGCAGGTAACCGTGGGAGACGTGGAGTCAGCCCCCTCTTCCGGTTTCGGTGTGTACCGATGTCTGGTGCAGACCTCTAGCGGACGTTTTCTGAGTAACGGAGCTCACGTGACTCTAGCATGTTAGTAGTAGCCAAGCGATCACGTGGTATCACGTGTGTGTATAACGTATATAGGGTATAGGCGTGTATAGGGTATAGGTCATAACATCACCATAACACTTTAAGCCCCAGCGAATAAACATCGCTGCATCAACACCCGATGACATACACTACTACACGACTACCATAAGTAACGCTACTGATAACAGCCATACCTCCTCCGTGATGTAGGAGGTCCTGCAGGTATCGCTAAGTACCTAGTTAGATAGCTAGTATTACATGTACTTACTTAGTGTGTGCATAGTTATTGCAATATGTAGTTACGTGATTGCTTGGAATTGTGTGTGTGTTTATAAGTGTATGCGTGTAATCTATTCTATAAAAGTATTGAGACTCTATATAGTCTGTATATATAGAGACTTATAACTCACTATAATGAATTATCAATGAAACCTAATAACAATGCACTGATATAACTACATTTAAACGATACTATTAAAGTATGTAACATTACAGTGATCTATGTTTTTATTGCGGTATTGTTAATAACACATTACCAGCTTTATCACATGCATCTATAGCTGCAGCTATTATTACAATGGAATATGATCAATGGGCATTTAATAAATACCCTGAGGTGCGGACAGTGCTATTGTTGCCGGTTAAACAATGCAGCTCTTACCACTGTACCCCTTAAAACAATGCATCATCATCATCATCATCACAGTTATAGCTACATCGCTACATCGATCGTTACCTACAACAACCACTACCACCACCACCACTGCCATGGCATGCCAGCCTCTCCTATCGATACATCTCATTCCGACATTATTGTTACGACTATATACATATGCCTATTATAATGTACTTATATGATGTAGTGGTGTGTGGTTATACAATACACACACGCGCACACACGCACACATGTATACACACATACATTATTATAATTAGTTTCGATTATAATTAGTATACATATAATATATATATATATATACATTACCAATTATCTATTATATAACAGGTTGTTAAGTGAATTTTCTCGATACAATTGTATTAGTTCGTTATATATATATATTTGTATGTATGTATGTGATTGTCTACGTAAATGAATGTATACAATTTAATATGCATACATTGATATTTAACAAAACTAGGTGAATATTAATTAAAAAGCAGGCGGCTCAAGATAGTGTGTTCTTAATTAATATTTCAACAGTCCTATATCGTGTGTATGTGTCACCGAATTAGATTCGGGTACATAGACCTCTCGCGATTCAGTTATTATCATGAACGGGATGGGAGTCGCGTACGCATGCGTATGCGCTTAGCTTATAGAGTGACAGGTTCTGCATGTCCCCAGGGATAATGTCACTCCGAGATTAATATATGTCCCTAAATATCTGTTCGGGCTAGATTATACTGTCGCTTCAATACTAAATAATATCTAGTAGATATATATATATATATATATATATATTTATATATAATATATTATATATATATATATATATATATATATATATATTTATATATAATATATTATACATTACTTTTCGTGAGTAATAACATTATAATGAGTAAAATAGATGAACTTATATAATATAAATATACATTTTATATTCACTTACACGTGCATTCAATGTATACTATTCACATATATATATATATATATATACATATATATAATATATATGTGTGAATGTAAGAAGATATTATAATTCATATAGGTAGAAACATGAATGCATGCACGAATGCTAGTATTACAATAGTATTACAATAGCTTACATGGCTTGTTTGTCTTGCATACGTATGTCATACTAGCGAATCTATGACATCTACATACTTTTGGTATCAGTAACACATAGCGAATAATAATTATATGTAATGCATGTCTAATTTAGCAATTAGAATGTGTATATATATATTATAGAATACTATTATAATATCAGTGTATTATATACATATACATATGTAATACAAATATACATGAATGCATATATGCATGTGCACATGTGATTATGTGTATACAATAGATTAAACACCGTATGCATTCACACTGCTCAGTATTAACACTGTACATATCCTGTGGCTTATCTTAGTAATAGGATGTGTGAGCTCCCAGAATCCAATAGTTTCTTATCTATTGTGATATTACTTTGTGATTCATTATGAATATTAATACATTACGCCGTCTTTGGTTTGTACCAACACCTAATTAGGTGAATATATACACTGTATCTTACCTATTATATCTATACTTTAGTATGTCATATTTCTATATATATATATATATATATATATATATATATATACCAGAAGGTATGTCGGTATAATGTTTCAAACCCCTGAAGCGAGGAATTATAATTAAGTATGACAAGTAAGTATTGCATGCAATATTATGCAAATAAAGTTACGTACATTACATAATATCAAGTATGTATAGGTGATACCTATAATGATACATCACGAACAATGGTATCGGTTTAATGTGCTACGAGATGTGTCAGAATACCTCTGCCACGAGTTGTAAACTTAAAGGTTTCTCATCAGAATATAAAACATATTTTATCAACAATTCGAACTCGAATACGATGTAAGTTAGCGCTAATGCTTTGTAAGTTAGCGCTAATGCGGTGTAATTCAGAACTACAGTTACACACTCAGTGGTAGATAACACTAAATATAAGCAAGGACATGTCCTTGTTATAATCACTCAGTACAATACACGGATACGATGACAATAGGACTCGCGTAATACACGGCCGCCATTGTTCACCTCGTTACATAGTGTACTTTACTACCGCTAGAGGGGGCGGGAGATAATCCTGATGAATCACCGCCATTACATAACGATTATTCCTTCTTACGCACGTATCTATTATTCGCAGTCGTAAAAAACAGTCGGTGGTTATAGTCAGTGGTAGTCGAGTAGTTCTAGATGTGTCCACTGGGGGAAGCGCTTACTTAGTATTATTGCATAATAAGCGGATATAGCCGCTGTACTCTAGTACTAGAGTACTATATAGTAGTATAATGTATATAATGAATATATATATATATATATATATATATATATATATGTATACGAGCGTAGATTTATTGTGTGGGTGCGGTCTAGTAACGCACGACGTCCGTTACAATCCCTCACGAACTAACACACGCGCACATAAGAGCGCGCACACACGTCTATCGATTGAATACGAAGTGGCCTCGATAACACCACCAGACCACCAGACCCACTAGTACTGACCTATAGCACATACTGAGGCGGACCGTTGACCACTTCCGTAGTGCGTGTATAGCCGATGTTCGCGTGTGTATGTTCTCGTTGTTGGCGTGTGTATGTGTTCGTTGTTCGCGTGTGTATGTGTTCGTTGTTCGCGTGTGTATGTGTTCGTTGTTCGCGTGTGTATGTGTTCGTTGTTCGCGTGTGTATGTGTTCGTTGTTGGCGTGTGCACTTGGCATACTGCAGTGATCAGCGATATCGCCCTCGTCGGGATATATGGCATAGATTTGTATTTCAACTAGATCTGTATTGCTATATGTCGCTAATGTAAACTTCTTCAACGGGCAATGCCGTCGGGCATGGGGCCTCGATTTAGGTATCTTAATATGGCCGACCATCACATGACACATGCAGTTAATACAAAATATTAAAATGTATATATATATATATATATATATATATTTATATATATATTGATTTTTAAATACATTAGACTTTTTCTATATACTTACGCTTACAAAGTGCGTTTCAT
>OZ025240.1:68241996-68259496 GCA_964019155.1 Osedax fenrisi | reverse complement strand
TGACAATAATTAATTGTATGTATATAAATGTATTCGTATATATATTGTGTGTATGTGTGGGTGCTATCTAAAGCCGTCTCAATATAATGCTGTTAGCACTTAGCATGTGAAACTAAATCTACTAATAATTGCTACACGAGATTGCATTAATAACTAAAGTAGGCCATTGTAACAAATATCGCGTTGCCGAGGTAACTAGATTCGGTGATTATTCGCTAGTGACGTAATGTTAACTTTTCAACAAAGATCGTGGACTTGATTTACTCGTTAATCATAATTAATAATCAATTATATATATAATAACACTATTTACAATAACAATTATAAAATGTATATATATATTGTAGATTGGCTTATAATTGCCCCTATATACACGATATACCCTAAGTGACACTATAGTTTAGTATACTATATATATACACGTATGTATATGTGTATGAGTCATACAGTATGATATCTTTCCCATAACTATCACCAAACAATGTACTTATTAAATGTATTTCTAAAGTCAGCAATGCATATTGTATGTATTACGGATTATACTACTATAATATATACTTAGAAAATTCTACGTTATATACATAATGTTATATAATTAATCTGTTATATATAATACGTAATGTGATAATTATTTATAATTATATTTATCATACAATGTAATCAATATTATAAAATAATGAGTACACATCGATTATATAATACTATAATTATATAATATAATTATTATAATTAGTTATATGTATACATATAATTATAATTTGTAATGTATATATACACAATAGATAATTGTATTAATATATGTAAAGGTATTAAGTATACTTAAAGCTCCATCAGATATAACCATCAGTACAAGTATTCACACCAGTTCTCTAGTAATTAGCTCTCTCTTACACTCTCTTACACTCTCGCACAGTGTGCGCACACTCTAGCAGCCGATTAGTGTGCGGGTATTTAACCATGATCAAACGAAGTTCACCGCCTCGCTTAATACCGCCGCCTAGGGAGTACAAGTGTAATAGGTAACACTAATCATAGAGGTATACACTCAGTCACGTGGTGTGAGTATGTAATTACTACTTTCGTTTTTTACAACGCCATTAGTGCGCCATTCATTTAGACACTTTATTTTAAAATAGAGATTATAATACAAAATTAATCAATTTAGCGTTTGAATATGTTTCATTTTAATTGATATCGTTGCCATATTTGAAATATATTCCCGTACTAAATAAGATATACATCTTGCTATGCATAACCCTATGGGGTTCTCTCACACGATTGTATATCAAATCAATACTATATTAAACACCTATAGGTATAGGTATTAAATTCCTATATATATATATATATATATATATATATATATATAAGTATTTGCTAATATAATAATAGGCGCTTACTAAATAATATTATATTGTTTATCACGTGAAATTTATCACATAAATATGTATCATATTTACTCAACAAATTGTAATATTTTCTAAAAGGTTATTCTAAAAATTCCACATTTACCTGATTTCACTGATTACGTCATGAACTCAATAATTGCGTAACTATACGTAACTAATTAATACTAATTAGTTATGAGACGATTGACATCAATCGCTTACGAATTAAATACCACACATTACAATGAATCCTATAGGCTATATGCCTTTATAATGTCATTCGCACACACATACTCGCACACACACACATGTGTTATTTATTGAGATATCTTCCATTCGTATACGTGTGCAATCGTAATAATGGCGAATTATTATCATCTGCGAAATCTGTTTATTTATAAACACAAACGCTAAGATAAACACTAACGCTAAGAGATAAACACTAAAACTCGGGCACGTCGTAAAGCAAGTCTATTTACACTTTTTATTTCATTTCTTTACCTCGTCATCAGTCGAGGTCAGCAGATAACCACGCCCCCTTGCCCAGACTCCGGTGAGTTAGGGACGCGATCTCTCGCCGAATAACGCAGAATCTCGACAAACCCCTCGCCATTATATGTTTATACATCTCAGCGATTAAAACTCATCGACAGCTTTAATGTTCGCATTAGGAATGCTAATGATAGCGGTGGCGGTCTATAGGGTGGGGGCTAGAGCTCTCTGGGTGGGCTCCATGGGGCTAGCACCACGAGTGCTTTGTTTATGAAATAGAATACGTTATAAGCTATCCGTGCTGTAATCATTCCTTAGAGAATTAGTAACTACCGCTGATATACGCAAAGCTTATACCTTTAATTCCGGCTTTAAAAAGTGAACTCTATTAATAATTGTTTATTGATATTAATATACACAATGTGATTAATTACATCCAACCCTATAGGGTGGTGTATAAAGCGGGTGTATATAACGCTGATGTATAATATGGGGCATAGCATTGCGATACATCATACCGCACTAGAAAGTGGGATGCGATAGACTAAAGTTAATTTCACTTTTATTAAATTACGTCTACATATTTGTGTATTATTACTATAACAGTAACATACCACACATTCGTACTATAGCTTATATATATATGTATTGTTATGGTGCGATTATATATATATACGTTATAATGTATACATTAGTAATGAAAAACATGTCTACTTATTCGGGATAGTTAATAGAATCATAGCATTGTACATTATGTATGTCATAAAGAATGTGTACGTATATTTAGATGATGCATCGCATACACATACACGCGTGTATGTCTGACATTATTATGTTGTTCGTACTATATTATAAATATATGAAATATTGTTTTGCGTACATCCAAAAAACTATGCTAACAATTATTATTGTTATACTTTAATATTGTAATGTATTACAATAATGTGTATGTGTGTTTGTGTGTGTGTAATCTTTATTTACTAGAGACACTGAGTCATAATTCTATATGTCAGAGTATTTACTATACTCAAATAATCCCGTACCAAGTAGGAGGTACAACCTACTACCTGCAAGTACTACATTGATATTACATTAATAAACATAACTTATCATATATTAGATAATTCATTTATATAGATAACTATATATATATATATATATATTATATTATAATATATTGTAATATTTATAACTATATGTGTAAGTAATAGGAATGTTTATCTCTCGTTTGAGTGTGTGCGCGCATATATGTATACATAACCTCGACACGTACCTCAGTAATGACCTTACCACTACCACCACCACTACCACCGACTACAGAACGACATCAGATCATGTCTTCCGGTAACCTTCAGATCTTCCCGGCCTCGCAATCAGAGCAGGGTACCTACCGTTGCCTAGCAACCAACCCGGTCACCGGACAACAACGTGTGTCCCCCTTCACGACGAAACTCAAAGTTTTGGGTAAGTTGTCACTACCGTCCCACGATACTCTACTAAGTATATAATATAATCTAGTATACTATAGTGTAAACTATAGTGTACTATACTAGAGTATACTCTCGTAGACTATAGTCTATATATTATACATTATAATGTGCGATATAAGCACATTATGAAATAGTAAAGGAAAATAGGTTATATATTTATATTATATATGTGTATATTTATTATATATACATATAACTATATATAAGCTATATATAGCGTAAATGCTACAGAAATATATTCACGGTGATTGCGCGTTAAACAATACCACACATAGCTAAGATTGCTAATGAATTAAGCATTAATCTCTTACCAGTGGGAAACTTTCAATACTAAACCCACTTCAACTCTTAGTAATCATAATGCTAATTGTTATGCAATGTCTGGTTATGCAATGTTATAATAGTACGTCTATAGTACACTAATTAATCAGGCCGTGTAATAGGTACAATGATCTATTTAATTGTATTATGCTATATATATATATATATATATGACAAATTAACTAATTAAGTTAAATACTTAATTATTATTATATATATAGGTATACCAAACTATTTATTATTACATGAATATAGTATATGTTATATATTATGCAAATTTCCAACACTGCTTTCGTCCACAATATCTCGGACCTTCATTATGTCCATATCACGCAATACGCAGCCTAATGTTACATGTATGTGTGTGTGGGTGTGTGTATATGTATGTATGTGTGTGTGAGTGTGAGTATGTGTGTGAGTGTGTGTGTAGAAAACTGCAATTTTCCACGATTTAATTGCTTTTATGGAAATGTATTACATAACACGACATATTAGTTGGATATTAGATAGTATTGTGTACTAATACATATATATATATATATATATATATATATATATATATATTTATGTATTATATATTAACTATGGAAAATAGGCATGACAATTCTAACATTTAAAATGTTATATTAATAAAATAATATGAGAATTATATGATACGTTAAATATGATATCAATACGTATGTGTGTGGGTATACTTATGTGTCTGAGTATGTTTGGTAGGATGGTTGCTCAGCCGACATCTGTCAGAAAGTGTCACTAGTGTTGGTCCATTAATATAGAGATTATATTAATGAAATGTAGTGGTATAATATAAGTCAGTCGAATTTAAAATAGTTCAACGCTAATCTATGATGGAGTGTGAACGTGTGGTGGATTACTATCAGCTAGAGCTAGAGCTATAGAGATAGAGAGAGAGCTCTATGATTACTATGCATCAGTACTGGTTAATGAAGTATATTTCAAATAAACCCTGCATTCAATATAGATTAGAATATATAAACTATAAGTATATATATATATATATATATATATATATATATATATTTACTAAAAACAATATATTGTTAATTACTATAGTTAACAATGCAGTAAGTTTATAATCAGAATATAAAGCACCATGTATGTAATATTTCTCCAAGTAAATGTATTATAATATATAATACATAATATTCGTCCCCAAAAGCGGACTTAATGTAAATATATACTATGTCTGTAACAGGGTATTGTACTCAAAATTAAAATCTACTCTTCATTTATAATTATAACTATGTAGTTTAGCAGATATATAGCCCTATAGCCTTATATATAAGCATTATATATAACTTGTCGTCAGACGCGAAACCAGTTAAACATATATGGATTTCAATCCCTGCTCGGACCAATAACATATATATTTAAATAATATGCTGTGTATACAATATGATCGGCTAGCGTTATATATAAGCATGGATGCCTTAACACGAGAGAGGCTTCGAAGGGACATTAGAGTCATGATTATTACATGAACACTTCATCTAAGTTGCTGGATGGAATGAAAGGACGCTATAGCGAATAGACGGCATATATTATAATATATGGTATACCATAACCAAATACAAATAATACATATATATTATACATATACACACATATATATATATATATGTAGATTATTTAATATTATTGATTATTAAACTCTGTTTAAATTATCTAATTTCTATTAATATATAACACAATGACAAAGCTTATTGTTATATTCTCAGCTTCGTGAATATATGAACTTATAGTGTGATACTTATCGCATATGATAAATGTTCACACATATATATATTAATATTAAGTCTACAAATATTCTATATTTGTATTATATAACGAGTGCATGCACATATGCATATATATATAAGCACTTCAATATGACGACATATACTATAAAATGTATATATTACTTGC
The DNA here is from genome assembly GCA_964019155.1 of Osedax fenrisi. Taxonomy (NCBI): domain Eukaryota; kingdom Metazoa; phylum Annelida; class Polychaeta; order Sabellida; family Siboglinidae; genus Osedax; species Osedax fenrisi. The sequence goes on along the minus strand of OZ025240.1, from coordinate 68,253,876 downwards.
AATATAATAATGTATCACATAATACTATAATGTATGCGGCAGACATAATACTTACTCGATAATCTCATAGCATCATCATCATCATCATCATCTCAATCATAAATAGATTTATAAATCACACGCTTATTATATAAGGATTAGTAACGCAATGTGTCGATATATACGTAGCCACGTTAGTGAAATGTAAGATAGGGGGCGCTCGAGTAGATAACGATTACGTCACGTGAATATATTGATGACTCATCGACTATTGGTAGCGCCATCTATACGCGACCCGGTCACTACTAACGGTCACTACTAATACTCGCTAGAGGCGCTAGTTTCACTCGAAGTGTTAACTAGTCGTGATTAGCCCTCCCTCCCCCTTGCTCGCCTCCGACCCCTCCCCATTATTGGACTAGAGCTCGCTACCCCCCCCCCCCCCGCAACCATTCCCCGAAGACTGTCGCTAATTGCATTTACACCGCGCGACGCCCCCGTTTCCTGGCGGTCTCATTTGTCTCGTCTCCTCCTTTATTCCGTCACCAACGCCGCCTAGCGAGGCAATCAATCGTCAACGTGTTCTTCGGTCCACATAGACGCGGCGGCGGCTCGGATCGATGGCCAGCAAGCGGTCGGCCATTGATTCGCGCTATTACTAGGGGATACTAATCCCCCTTCTCCTCCTCATCCTCCATCGCTAAGTAAATAGCGCGCTAACACGATCAACACCACAGTCCAACCAACACTGTAGTGGTCAGACATGTAGTTACAGTGGCGGGGGCGGGGGCGGCATCTTAATCACTATTCACCGGCTCATTCGAGTGAACATCGTTTCCTGCTCCTACCCTGCCTCCTCATCCCCCTCCTTCCTCCTCCCGCGGCCTTGTAAAGTAATCAACCGACGCGCATTATAATGTATTGACCGACGTGGTCAATAGTGGTCCTAGCAGCTTGACCTATTACACGACGTTACGTTGTGTAATGTTACTAGTTATATAATCGGGGGCTTATTACATCATATCATATATATATATTTATATATGCATATTTATATATATATATATATATATATATTTGTATATACATGTATATATATATATGTATACAAAAACAGAAATTATACTTAGTCAGCCTGTAAACGTATATTTTATTATATATCTATTGCCACACAATATCTTGCATTAGTAATCATTATATGCTAACTTAATGAATACACTGACCAATCCGTTACCTCACCTCACCACATTATATCGTATACGTAGTTACCCTTCTCCCCTTTAGATGCGTATACATAGATATCTCCGTATCTGTTCCGTCATCCACCTCGCTAACAACAGGATCCTCACCTCACAGAACTTATTCAATTTAAATTTAAATAGAAGTGAAAGAGTTAACACTCTTTCACTTCTAGAGCTTTTACAAATTACATTACCTATAATACCAATACATTCCCTCCCTTCTAATATATGTTCTACTATGTCTCAAACCAATGTATCAGTGTGTGAGTTTAATAATATTCAAACCAATGCAATGTCTTACTTATTCTTGGTTTCGTCTCATTTTCTCTTCGTAGTATAGGTATTTGTAACCTTAATTATAACTTGTTTTTCTCGGAAAATTGTATTTTTTAGTTTGTTTTAATATTATTTTTCCCCACATAATCTAAGGGGACAACTTCTAATAACCATAATGCATTATAAGAGTATTATATATATATATATATATATATATATATATATATATATATATATATATATATATATATATATCTATATATATATATATTAGTATGTAATATTACTATTTACGAAATAATGTGATGTCGGGAGCGTTGCAATCAATGTGATGTAATGTACACTGACCGCATGTGTGTGAATTATTCATGCAATGCCAATCATTGACCCCTGTTCCTAGTGTACACATTACATATATCGATGATTAATTGTCGAACACGCATGCGTAACATAAACCTTATCTGAATAGTTCACTTTGATATGACAATAGGGATCAAAGTGGATGCGAGTTATTAATTTGTATTACGTATATGATGTATACGACTAAGCATTGTCCATTTCATTATTATTAAGCCCTGAACTTTAACCCTGACCTTACTAGTGTGCGTAATTCGGTGTGTGATCGTTAATAATGCAGATTACGCGCTTCATACTACGTATGTAGTACGTGTGTTATGTTAATACTGTACAAGTAGATATTATAATACATGAATTATGTATATATTCATAATAAATACTAAAAAATATATATATATATATATATTAGGGTTAATTGTCTCGATAAGCTTTAGCTTCTACAAAAACCCGGGTGTAAACCTAAAGCTGATAATAATAAAATAATAATATACATATATATATATATTAATTTGTATATATATATATATATATATATATATGTGTGTGTGGGTATGTGTATGTATGCGTGGGTGTGTGTGTATATATAATACCGTCCCTTAAAACAATATACTTTTGATAGCTTCACGATTACATATTGCTTTCATTAGAAGCGGAAGTAGATCAGACTGGACGGCTGTTCGATCAATGACCACTAGTGTCTGAGAGAGGGCGGTGGTCAGCTAGTATGGTAATAGTGGTCAGTAGGTCTGAGAGTGGGTCTGAGGGCTACATCGGTCGCTGATATCAGATACGTCTTTAAAGTTAATTAACTTTTCTCGCGAGAGTCTACGAGATAAGTTAGGTGTGTGTGCGCGCACCATATAGTGCGGTGTGTGCCGTACTGTGCGGTCGCGTGTGTTAATATACCCTATAGGTATACTATGTGCGAATGTGCGGTTCATCAAGAGAGTGCTACACGTATATCATAATATGTGACTCACGTGTGCGATACTGTACCGGTGTGTGTGAGTGTGTGTGTGTGTGTGTTTGTGTGTGTGTGTGTGTGACTCGTGGTCAATATTATTAAATAAGTTTAGTACACACATAATAATGAATTCAGTGAACATGTACATAGTAATAGTGATACAACTAGCAGTTCTCTGTACATAGACGAAGCGACTATAGTCGCTATATAGACTATATATAATATGGCATTAGCATCAATATATATATATATATATATATATAGGATAGGATAGGATAGGATAGGATGGTTTATTTATACACCAAATATGGTAAAGAAAGATTACCCTCACTGGTGTTGTGAACGAACAAACAAAACGAAACAATAACATTAAATAAGGTAGCAATATAATATATAAAAATAGAGATGGAACCAGATCAACATCAAGGAGAGGGTTACTTTAATTTTAAATTTAAATAGTCTTTGAGACTATTAGCAAATACGTGAGGCGACTTCAATCTTCTTAGGCGGTAAGGCAACAGATTCCATGTAGTAGGAGCCATGCTTGTAAAGGAGCGAGAACGCATCACGTTACGAGTAACAGGTAAGTCAAGTAGTGTGGCATCAGACGAGCGCAGATGTGGGAGGATGTTGCGACGAGTGAGCAATGCACGTAAGTATGCAGGTCTGCCTAGGAATAGTGTTTTATGTGTTAAGCAGAGAAGCCTAAATTGGCACCGTTTTCTAAACGATAGCCATTTCATATTGCATTGGTGGGTGTCAGTTAAAGCATGATCCCGTCGCTTAAGCCTATGAACTAATCTTACGGATGAGCGAATAATTCGGTCAATTTTAATAACTTCAGAGTTCTTAATTCCGTAGAATAGAGAACAGCAATAGTCTATTCGAGATAATACTAGGGCATTGAGAAGGCGCTTAGTGATGTTGGGCGAACAATAGTTTCTAATGTGACGAATTTTTCTCAAATAGAGATTAGCGGATTTAGAGATTGCATTTATATGAGCACCGTACGATAGAGTACTATCAATTAAAACACCAAGATTGCGCACAGATTCAGAAGGTTTAATAATTATACCGTCAATTGACAGAGTAGGGAAAGTGACAGGTACCTTCGAGATGTTAAGAAGTTCAGTTTTGGAAGTATTGACTAAGAGGTCATTAGTTAGTAACCAGTAAGTGATCTCAGAAGTACAATCTGACAGCTCAGAGTTAGAGTTCATAGAGTCAATGGGCAGTTTCAGTAGTAGTTGAATGTCATCAGCATATATGTGGTAATAGATATTAGGGTATTTGTGAATAATATTAGAGATAGGACGTAAGTATATAGAGAAGAGAAGTGGCCCAAGAACTGACCCCTGAGGGACCCCTTTAAGAATATTGGTGGGAGGTGATATGAAGTCATTGATTTTAACAGACGAAGTTCGATCAGTGATGAACGACATCAGCCACTTAAGGGGGGAACCTTCAATACCAAGTTCGATGATACGGTTAATTAGGATCGAATGGTTGAGCATGTCAAATGCACTAGAAAGGTCAATCAGGAGTAGTTGTACGCAATGAGAAGAGTCAAGCGAGTTATGAATCAGGTCAGTGACATGTGTGAGGGCAGTCTCAGTAGAGAAAGATTTTCTATAAGCACTTTGAAAGTAATCAAGCAGATTGTTATTTTCAAGGTAATTAATGAGCTGACGACTGACCACACGTTCCATGATTTTACTTAATATTGGAAGTTGCGAGATCGGTCGGTAATTGGTCAATACATCTGGATCAAGATACGGTTTTTTTAGAATGGGCTTAATAATGGCATATTTCAAGGAACTGACCATGATTCCATCGTCAAGTGATTGAGAGATCAAGTAAAGTATTGCATTTTCAGTTATAGGGACAATGTTCTTAAAAACAACGAGTGGTAATGGGTCAATTGGGGAAGTGGAATTAGCAGTGAGAATCAAGTTACGGATTTCGGTAATAGAAGGAGGAGTGAAACAAGAGAGTTTGCAAGATATAGGGTTAGTCGTTATATGAGCATAAAGTGTCATCGGTAATTGCGCCAATTTAGAGCTGATGTTGTCGAATATATGGGAGAGCTTAGTAGACAAGGAGGAGACAACAGAAGAACACAGAGCAGCATCAGGTAGTGAGGTAGACTTAGATTTGATGTTGGTACCAAGGATGCTATTAGCCATTTTAAAATTTTTTCGAGTGTCATTTCCACAAGCATTAAATTTCGATTCATAATAGGACGTTTTATGGAGATTTAATTCATGTTTATAGGCTTTCCTCGCTATCAGAAATTTAGATTTGTGAGAGGGGGACATGTTAATCTTACGCTCAAGTTTCCTTAATGAACGTTTCATTATAGCAAGATGAGAAGAAAACCAAGGTGATGAAGTATGTAGAGTGAAGTAACGAGATTTTAAAGGAACTAAGTTATTCAAAGTAGATGAAAGACAGTAATTTAAAAAATCAAACGATATGTGATCACTGGATAATCTATTCTCAAATTGTAGGCCTAGTTCATGATAGTTTAATTTCCTCAACTCCCTATAAAAAACTAATGACTTAGTTGATACAGGTTTCCTTAGAGAAATAGATGTATGAATCAGATAATGATCAGTTAAGAGATCAGAACGAATACAGGGTGAAATGAACTGAGTGGGTGTATCATTAGGAGTAAAAATCAGATCAAGAATATTGCCACTTGTGTGAGTAGGACAGGATATATGTTGATGAAGACCAAGGGATTCAGTTAATTGCCTAAATAAGGAATGGGGTTGAGACATGGAGTCAAAATGATAATTGAAATCGCCCATACAAATGAATTTAAAAGAGCTAGAATGTAAGCCATTATTTATGCAATCAGAGAATTCATCAAAGAAGATGGAATAATCAGGCCTAGGAGGCCGATAAATAACTATAATACGAAGTATATCTAAAGGGAAATTAAATGTGCAAGATAAGCAATCACTATAAGAAAAAGTAACAGAAGAAATGGAAGGCGTTGGTAAGTCCATATGAATTAAGATACCAACGCCTCCCCCACGACCATAATTACGAGGTTGGAGATAAAGATTATAACCCGCCTCGCAGCACAATGAGAATATATCCGTATCATCAATGCTAATCCAGGTTTCAGTGATCCCAATAATAGAGATAGGTTTAATTTTTAGATAGGAAAGGAGTAGTACAATATTAGAGCGAAGAGATCGAATATTAATAAGGGAAATGCTAATTACATCAGATAACATACATAGTCACTTTTTATTAGACTCAGTCTCAGATTTTGATTTTGAAAAAGCCGCAAAAGATATCTTCCATGCGGATATTTCCTCTTGCGTAGGGTTATATTTATCAGATATCCAGTCAATCTTATCATTGATAGTTCTTCTTAACTCATAACAATTAGTTCTTTTATTAAATACCGATTTGAGGGACTTAATGGAACCTGATTTAATAGCATGATAATACAGCAAGCCCAATTTCCTAGTATCGAGTGATAATGACTGGAATATAAACAGTTTATCATATTTATTATCAAATTTTAGATCTAAAAACCTATCTCTAGAGTATTTTGAGTTGAAGTTTATTATGGCAGTGCCATTTATAAATTTAACATCAGAGATAGTAGCGTTATCGATACTAAAATACTTAAACATATCATTAATATAATCCATATTACAGCTAGATTTCGATATATTTTTTATAATTGCAGATAAATCATCTATTTGAGTATGTGTTATTTTACTCGGAATATTATTAATCTTAGATGTCATAGAACTAAACGAAGATTCAATTGAAGATTTCAGTGTATCAGCATATGTTGTATTTTTCTTAATAATATTATTAGAATCGAGTATTAAGGATTTTATATTATTTATTTGTACAGATAAAGAGTTCAACGTGACAACATCAATGGAAGGGGAAGAAACATCATTTTTAGATACCAGACAATTATTACAATAAAATAGAAAATTTTTAGAATTAAAAATCGCACAAGCATATTGAGGAGGAGTATTATTATTAGTCCACGCGGAGGGGAGAATATCGGCATTGAAAAGGCATTTATGATGAATACAATCATTACAATTGGTACAAGAATTGCTATTCTCAGTGCTACATGGCTTATCACAGTAGGTACAATTGGTCATATTAGCTAATATAAGTTAAATTAAATTCTAATGTAGTATGTATGTATCTAAGCTTGCTATATGAGTATGAATAGGTGATGTAATTGTGAAATAAATGCTATTGTATATCTATGCAGGAATGATGTATATATATTATATATACACAGTCATAATGTATGAATCAATAGTACAGTAAACAATATCAAAATTAAATCATACAGGCAATATAATAGAATAAATAAAACAATAGAAGTCAGTTGTTTACATAATCGAAATGCACGCGATGCGGTCTGGTGATTTTATAGATCTAAGGTATCGATTTATCAATTAACACAGCTCTGCAATCTCGAAAAACCTAATATAACGTTTATAATTATAGAAGATATACTCAATATGATTGATATTCTATTATATATAAGAAGAAAGCTATATATTTATATTGCGCATACACTATGAAATATCAATGGGATAATTGTACACTAATCTCGAGGTCACGACGGTTTAAACACGGGTTACCGACAACCAGAGCAAGCCAGGCACGGGATGATCCTCCTGGACAGTGACCGAGATATGTAGTCGTGTAGTACAATTTGATGATATGCGAAGATGTGTATATCTCAGTATACAAGCGTGTAACGTAGACGAATGCGAAATAGTGTGATTCATATTAAGTATATTGATAACTATAATGAAATATGTGATAAGTCTCTATAATACTGCCGTCCTGATATGTATACATACTGCATACTATATATATATATATATATATATATATAGTGCAGTATGTATATGTATACATACTGCATACTATATATATATATATATATATATATAGTGCAGTATGTATACATATCAGGACGGCAGTATTATAGAGACTTATCACATATTTCATTATAGTTATCAATATACTTAATATGTAAATTATATTGATAATATAACATACTAATATATATTGATATTTATAAGTATCTCGATATGTATAATGAATTATTTATTTTATTTAGCATTAATGCTAATATCGTTAAATATATATATATATATATATATATATATATATATATATATATATATATATATATATAGTGCAGTATGTATACATATCAGGACGGCAGTATTATAGAGACTTATCACATATTTCATTATAGTTATCAATATACTTAATATGTAAATTATATTGATAATATAACATACTAATATATATTGATATTTATAAGTATCTCGATATGTATAATGAATTATTTATTTTATTTAACATTAATGCTAATATCGTTAAATATATATATATATATATATATATATATATATATATATATTTATATTTAACGATATTAGCATTAATGCTAAATACAATAAATAATTCATTATACATATCGAGATACTTATAAATATCAATATACATATATATATATATATATATATATATATATATATATATTTATATACTTATTATATATACATATATATATATACTTATTACTAATTGCATTTCCCAATCGCTCAAACACTACCATCACTCAATGTAAATAATTACATAATTTTAATAAAATTAATGTATTATAAATTGAGGAATCAATGTATCACAGCTTTATAATACTATCGATCTTTCGTCTAATCAATCATATCAACGGTATCGCCATTGATTTGTGTACGTATTATATAACTATAGCCTTATGTAACTATTGTATTGATTAGCCGCGGTTTAAGTTCACGTTCAATTATGCAATGTATTATGTAGGATACGTTGTATAATGTCTCAATTCATCAAGTTATTGGGAAATATAAAATACGAGTATTTCAAATACAATTTATATATATATATAAATTGTATTATATAAATATGTGAAATTATTATATAAAATGTATTATATAAAGAACACATACGTGTATAGTTTACGTGTATGTGATAATCAACAAGTTCGTGTAAACATATGTGACACAGTGTGGTGTGCGGTGTGTATCTTACGTAATATATGACGTAATAACCATAGCAACGGCGTTGACCAGTACTAATACCGCTGTCGCCACCTAGTGCAATAGTCAGGTATGTACACATTACACGTATCACTATAGTATACTGGTACATATAAATGTTCCCTAATTTATAAATCTATATATGTATATAAAACGTTATCACGATACATGTAAATTATAGTCAATGCATAAATACAATAGTATTATATATATAATAATACTATTGAGCTATTATGTACGGCGTCGCACGCGTATATTATATATATATATATATATATATATATATATACTCTAATGTACATAGTATGCAGAACTACACACATATATGTATACATCGAAAGTATACTTTGTATATATACATCGTGTACCGTGTGTATAAAGGCCACCTTATTTAGTTTATTAATCGAGCATCGCTTTCTTATGATCATAGACATGTAACTGTAATCGTATCATACGGATATATGCTGAGAATGTAGTAGTGTGTAGTATAGTGTGTAGTATAGTGTGTACACATATGTGTGTATGTGTATGTGTAAATCCTGTGCCTAACAATGAAGTTTGCTAGCATTGCATGGAGATGTATCGAGTATACAGTGATAAACTAACTCTCCCCGCCTACCTCTAAATAATACTCGAGTGGCATAAGTGTATTGTCAAAAGTAGAATATATATATTCCAGTTTATATTATATTATATATATATATATAAATAAATAAATATATGCTAACTATAGTAATAACACGGATAACATGAAAGATTTCCTATTTATTATTGTTATCATCATATTACGTAATTTTGAACTAAATTATCGATTATAATGCGATAATGGGTTACGTCATAGTACCAAGTAGTAGTGCATCTATTACATAAACACACGTATAATCGATGTATAACCTTTGTTAATGTAAACAATACCAGCATTACGTAATACAAGGACAATAATGAGAGATGACCGCCGAGGTAATAATAACGCTAGACTAGACATGCGCAATGAAGGCGGAAGTAGTGAGAGCGCCGCAGTGAAGCGAGAGTATATTCGAGGACACACGCGCAAGGACATACGAAAACCGCTAATTGGTCATGCGCCGATAGTACCAGTTGTCCTGTACTTCGTACGCCACGAATTGGCGGGGTTTCGAATGTGGACGCGTACTTTGGCCTCTTTCTTGTACACCGAACCGAGAACCTGAGTACTATCGCTACCTTAACAACGATTTAAAGAAACTTTCATACGCGCATCTCACGTGTGTTTCATATGTGTGTGTATGTGTGCGCGTATGTGTTTGTGTGTGTGTATGTATTTATTTGCATGTGTGTCTATATGAACAAGTTAATAAATACACATTTAGGTTCATCTTCACTTAATTGTAAAGGCATTTTCCATCGTTATCTTCTACATACAAAGCTTTGTTAATTCACTGTTATATAACAACAACATTTATATAAGTACGTTGTACATATCTTATATAACTTATATCGAGGTCCTTCACTGATTCCTTTAAACTTAACTAGTCTAGAAGCTTCCAATATTCATAGAAAAACATTTTGCGAAGAGGCCTAGTACAACCTCTGCTATAAATAGCGTAGATATCGGTTCTTGTATTACCGAGGACATATGTCCACGTTGGTATGTTAGCAGTCCTCTAATTCCCTAGCGAACAAGTATGTTAACACTGCTTGTATGCACGCGCGTGTGTACACGCTTTTCTCCGTATCTATAAACTTCAGTGATGTGTATAGAACATGGCACATCTAGGCATATCTAGGCACCCGTATATCCAGGAACGCGTGTATGTATGTGTGTATGTGTGTACACGTGTCACCTTTACACGAGTAATTATAAAATATTCTCTCACTCGATTACGTATTAATTAATCCTGATAGATAATACGGTGACCTCGACCTTGACTTCGTGACGTCACACTTATTTATATCGCGAGGCGTCAACAATAGTCGGTAGGATCGCTGGCGTTCAACGGCGAAGCGATGCTTGTTTTCACTGTTTAATTAGCGGTACTATATTGTGTACGGTGTCGGGCATACCCACATGTCTAAGTGATTCATGACTCACCTAACTGTGCCCTGTATGATGTACCCATCAGGCGAGGACGTGTATTCACTGTTTAATTGAATTATATTGTCATCATGTTACAATATATATAGATATATATATATAGTTTATAAATAGATTGAAGTACATGTACCGATAGCCTATTGAATACGATATCGGCAATGTTATATCGAATACAAACTATATAGCCAAAGCTTAGGCTAAACTCCGCGTGGTGTCGCTGCAGTACGACACAGAACCCACGCTAAAGTAAAATACACATTGTTAACCCATTGTTAACCCATCGTCAACCTGTATTACTAGTAGTAATTTACTACTAACGTGAATGTTACGTAACGCTATAAAACCTTACGCGCAAGCTAATATTAACATATATTTTAAATATATGTATGTGGCCTATATGTGTGTGTATGTTATTGCCTTCATTACATTATTATTCACTTATTATATACTGACATAAACACCTACATATGACGAGCATGTCGTTTATTTAACATCACTTTCAATAGCATTATCTATGCATATATGCACATGTATACATGTATACATGTATTCTATGCATACATGTATCTATGCATATATGTATTCTATTGTGGAATGAGTGAGAACATTAATACTACATAAACAATAACAAACTAAGATAACAATAGTATTAATAATCATATTGTTATAGTTATATTATGGGAATAGCTCTGTTCGGATACCTAACCTATAGGTTCCTAAGGAAGTGTATGTATATATGTATATATGTATATCATGCATATATGTATACGAAAGTATATACTATATACTATACATATTATATATATATATATATATATATATATAGTAAATAGTATATAGTATATATGTGTATACTACTATCGACATATAGATTTATAAGCACACTTGTCT